>ML857841.1:26796-47134 GCA_009831015.1 Picea engelmannii
AGAAAGCCAAACTAAAAGTTTTCTTCTAAAGCAAACTATTCAAAAGAAATTTGATCTTTCCCTAAACAATTCTAAAGAAAACACAGGCTTTGGAATTGAAAGACACTCAAATAAAGAGACTAATCCTTCAAAACCAAACAAAGCAAAGATGGCTAAAATAAACTCAAAGGATGTCAAGCAGATTGTAAACAGATCAATAAATGCTCCAAAAGTTCAATCCAGCTGATCAAAGAAAAACTGGGCATCAAAAAGATAGGAAGACCTAATCCAAAACTTTTACAAATGAGTTTGTAGCCTGGTAGTGGGGTATAGTGTGAGAATTAGGGATTCTCATTGTCTAGATATAGGAAGGGTGTGATAAGGTCGCACTAAACTGAACAGTAGGGTGAGAACATCAATGATTCTCACAGGCCACAAAGACATACAGTGCGAGAAGGTTTGTAATAAAAAAAAAATTGGAAAAAGGACAGAAATTTTGAGTGAACTTTCAAATCCAGAGAGTATGGATGGATCTCCCATAGACTCAAAGACCATAAATCAAGAAATCAAAGAAAGGGAAACTAGACTAACTAGGAAACAATTCATTCCCTAGTTGAGTCGCCAATTTTGTTATCGGATAAATCAGTAGATGAAGACACTAACTGATCTCCCTAGATCCACCTAGATCTAGAACAAAACACACCAGAACATGATGCTTTCCTTAAGTTTTAAATATTAAATTTACTAACTAAAGAGAGATAGGTGACATACCGTTTAAACGTCGCTTCCTCTCGCCATCACCATCCTAGCTCTATTCCAATGCTCATACAATGATGAACCTGCAAAAGAATGCAACCAACCAAAGTGATAGTAATAGCATGAACTCAATATAAACCTATGTATGTGATCAAGGAATCATACAATAAAACACAACAAGCTTTATAGGAAAGAATCATATTATTGTATCATATTAAATGTGAAAGAGAGATTACAACCATGGCCTTGATGTCATAAGGTCCCTTCCAACTGTCCTTCGTTCCCCACACACTTTCACTCCAAGAATTCTAAAAGCATAGATCTGATAATATTCACAATCTATCATGACAAAGGCAAAACTAAAAGACACTCCAACCAAGCTAATAATTCCAAGCCAAATCCCACTTAGCCCTTCTCCATGAGAGCTCCTCTCCTTTTATAAGTTGAAGAGGATAAGGTGAGGAGGTTAGGATGATCCCACTAAATCATGAAAGAGAATAAGATCCAAACCATTTGGATGCCACCTCACCATGGAAGTTTCTCCTTCTAGAAGATTCGAGAAAATGCTCATTTTTCCCACGTGTAAGCATTCTCGCACCCTACTTATAGTGCAACTTGCCAACCTCTCGCAACCCATCTATGGTGTATCCTGCGAGAATCAGGCATTCTCGCACCCTGCCTATATAGAAACCTGCGAACAACCTCTTTAATAAGTTTTTTACAAAGGAGAATGCAACTTCTTTTCTCAGGAAAAGTTCTCCTCTCTTCTTTCTTCAGGAACTCAGGCCATTGACCCTTCTGAAGGCAACAGATAGGTTTACATCATTAGCGGTCATAGGGATGACGAAAATAATGTGTAATAGCATGTGAATGTTGTTTTATCTGATCCTTTGGAATTATATGAATTTGGTTATAACCACTAAACCCATCCAAAAAGGAAAAGTATTTTTTACCTACTAATGTGTCTAAAACCTAATCTATAAATGATAGGCGGAAATGATCTTTTAAGGTTTATTTATTCAATTCCATATAATCTATGCAAACACATCATTTTCCATTTTTCTTAGGAATAATCACTAATGGAGATACCCATTGACTATCAAAAATTGGATATATGAAATTAACATTAAGTAGATTCTGCAGTTCGTCTTTCACAATTTCTTTCAAGAGTGGGTTCATACGTCTTTGGGGCTATCCGATAGGCTTGGAATTATACTCTATATAAATATGATGAATACATGTATTAGGTTGTATTCCATTTATATCAGTGTATTCCCATGTGAATGCACCAAAATTTTTCTATAGCTTCTTCATTAATTGCTCTTTTTGAAATTCTTCAAATTTAGAATTGATATTTAGAATATTTCCTTGATAAATTTTAATAGCTATGTTACTTAATTCTGATATTAATTTGACAAAAGAAATTGAACTTGAAATTGTTGATAAAGTATCCATACTACACTTTTTATTGAAAATATTTTTCCAAGATATGTTCATGATCAAATGTATGTTTCCCCCCATAATATTGAGTAAAATAAGCATTATTAATACAAATAATGATTTGATTTTCCTCGATATCATTCTTCATATTCATAACTTGGTCAATAGTTAAAATAGGTTGTACTACTTCCTCATCATTATTTGTATCTTGAAATCATTGTGTAAATTATGATTCAATTAAATCTTTAGTAGGTGCATATAAATTGAATTTCTTAACAGAATCCCCGTATGAAATTGTCATTTCCCATGATCTACAAATAATAAAAGCATTAGTTGTAGCTAACCAAGTTCTCCCTAATATTAATGAGTTCCAACCCAAGTTAGATTTTTGGTTGTAAAACCATGAAATCTACATGGTAATCCCAATAATCTAAGAAGAATATTATATCCTCTAACACACCTTTCAATTTTATTGTTGATCTATCGACTAACTGTAAAACTATGGGCATTGGGTGTATTACAAAGATTAGACTATTGTAATTTGTCCATGGTACCTTTATTCATTACATTTATTGTTGATCTTGGATATATTAATGTGTTCTTTATTTCAACATTATTGATATGAATTTTTACAATGGGGCTACCGAGATCAACATATTTTTTCATATAAATTTTACCTGACATAAGGTCTACAAATTTACCAATAACTTGCATTGTTTGTGGGTACTTTTTCTCCATCTTGTTTTCTTTATGCACAATTCCCTTTTCGTCTTAGCATAAATTAGAATGTCTTTGATTGCTTTCAATAATGGAATTTTGATATAAACATTCTTTAACCGATATAATAAATCATATCCAGATTGAGTGATTTGCTTTCTAATACCAAACTTTCTAGGAAAGTTGGAGTACTAGATTGTGTTACTTGATTTATTACAGATGAAGAAGTTTGATTTATTACATTAGGGCTAGCATTATTGTTTATTTGATTAGGAGTCTCCTCTTCTACTAGTTCTTCAATAATTATAGGAGCATCCTTATGAAGCACTTTTCCAGATGTAAGATGAATATCATTTAAGCCAAGAGAAATAACCATATAAGTGGGAAAATTTTGTATCTCGGCATTGTAAGTAGGTTCAACTCCTTTATTCTCGGGGTTAGAGATGGGTTGCACAAATATTTGAGTTGGTATTTGAGGTTAATTTGATGGTAATTAAAGTTGTTGAGGTTGTGAAATTTATGATTGTGGTGGATGATTGGAGTATAGTTGTTGGACTTGTGGGGGATACTAGTTTTTTGAAGGGTATTGGGCATATTTCTGCTGCATAGAATAAGGAGGAGTAGGAAATCCTTGTTGCCAAGGTTGGTTTTGGATTTGTTGTAGTGGCCATGATTTTCAAGGCATAGGAATGGTCCAATTATGTTGGGGGTATGGTTGAGAATAATAAGAATTGAAATGTTGAGAGGGATCTTGAAATATACCTGAAGTCCTTGGCTGTCAAGGTCTTTTTGGTGCAACAAAAAAAAACTTTTATGTAGCTTATCGATTCCCTTGGTAGGATAATTTGAGTTCCGGTAGAGATGGGAAGTTTTTTGAAGCATGATTATCTGCACATATACCACAAATTTCAATGTTATCTAAAGAACATTCTTTTAAAGGATGTCTTTTTTGCATTTTGGAAAATAAACAGTTAATTTTTCATTATCTACCTCTTTTGTTTGCTTAATTTTCAACATGTCTAATTGAGAACCAAGGGTACTGAAAATATCTATTTTAAAATTATCCAATAAATTACCAATATCTACTCTACTTACCCCATCAATGGTTGATTTTTTTTACTCTAGATGTTATCAGACAAATTGGTAGGTGTGGATGCTAACAGATCTCCCTAGATCCACCTGGATCTAGAACAAAACAAGACAGGACACTACTCTTTCCCTAATTTGTAATCATTGAATCTACTAGTAGAGAGGAACAAGTTACATACCTTCAGATCACTTCCTTAAGTCTCTGTTGTTCCTTCTTCACTCCAGTGCTCTCGTGCAATCAAGTCCAAGACAACACAAACCAACCAAAGTGAAGATAACAAAGTATATTCAATTTCAACCTATGCATATGATAAAGGAGTTACACAATAAAATAATAGTGATTTTATGGGAAAGGGACACGCCTCTGTATCATATTAAATGAAATTAGAATATTACAACCTAATTGCCTTGATGTCACAAGCTTCCTTTTAGTGACCCTTGGTTCCAACACACACACTTTCTCTACAATTGCATGAAGAAGATCTGACACAACTTGATAGGCCTAATGGGGTCTTCAAGCTTCTATTAAAGCAGAGTTCCTCACACATTTCTTTCACCAAGTCTTCATTCAATCTTGCTTAACCTTTTCCATGAGAAACCTTTCAATATATAGGAGATGGAGAGATGGTTACATGGATGAGGATGATCCCACCAAATATGAGAAGTCAGTAGAATGCCAACCATATGAATTCCAACTCATTTTCTAGAAGATTCCCTTCTAGAACCTTCGTGACCTCTTCTCTTTTCCAAGCTTAAAAACGGGTTCGCACCCTGCCTATAGAGAAGTCTGCAAATAGTTCATACCCTAAGTGTGGGTGGCTTGCTAGAATAAAGAATTCTCACACCCTAATACATAGGCAGCCTACGAAATCACTTTAAAAATGTGTTTTCGGAAGAAGACAACAGTCATTTTTCTCAGGCAAAAAGCCCTTGTTGGGAGCCTGAATACATCATTGTAGAGAGATCACCAGAGTGACCAAAACCATGTGTAACATAATTCCCCTCAAAGTATGAGGCCAGAACTTGTGACATCTGAAATACTTTGTAAAATGTGTGCGTGTGTTAGAAACCAAGAGCGCACTTAATTGGAAACCTAGAAACAATCAAGCATCTGCAGAATATAATACCAGTTATGAGATAGGCATTCCCATGCTCAGATCACCAATGAATGAAATCATAAGCATAGTTCATGGCCACCAATCATACACTATGGATCCATGCCATCAAAATGCTACATAGCCACCAGGAATACATCGTGGATCTATGGAAAAAATGCTACATAGCCAACAGGAATACATCGTGGATCTATGTGAAAAGACTTGATTTAAGACGACATAGCCACATGACATACAAAGTGGATCTATGTGTTGATACAAATCATACATACTCCATCGCAGCCTGGATCAAAAGATGAGACCCAGGGTCTTCAATCTCATCACCTGAAAGTACGAATCTGGCCATGCGATTACATGTGTTGAAGTCGAACATGGTAGAAACCACTTGATTACCGGTCATTAATGAAAACCGTTAACAAGTACAAGGGAAATCACCATTGATGTAAATGACTCCCAAGGTACCAAAGTACAATCCGAACGAATGTGAATACATAAGTTGAAGTCGAGCACTCGACGGAATCTCTCGATCAATGATCAATGATGTGAACCCTTGTCGACAGCAAGGAGACCTGCCATTAAGGCATGCAGGTTCCAAGGTAATGAATGATTTCTAAGTCTTATTTATGGATAATGAGTTGGGGTCGATGGAACAAGACTTGTCACAGGAGGGCCTTGATGTATCCCCCATCAATGACACAAAATAAGTAACAGATTTTGAGGGTGAAACAGAGTATGAATGCAAGTTGAAATGGACACGGGGAACATCGACATAGTAAGAATGGACAACTATAGATGGTCAACTCAATAAGAGGTTTGTGTGAACTTCTCTTGAACATATGAACGACATGACCAAGGACTTGGTAGCACTGACTCAAAGACGACCCAAGACATGACCTTGTAGCAAGTCGAATGAGAGACAAATGGATTTCCCAACCCGGATTCAAATGACGAATAGGGGGTGTCATGTTCAAGAGCGATGCTTACTACCATTAATATGAAGATGAAAACATATCCCTTTCCCAAAATTTCCCCCACCATTTTTGGCGAGTACCTCTTTATTTTTATGCAAGCTTGAGGAGGATAGCATATGCTTGTTGATGTAAGCTCATCCTTCAGATGAGTCCCTCAGAGTATATTTAACTAACCCTAGGAAGGAGTGGTTTAGTCCCATTGCGGGTCTTTTGATGTTTGTTTAATGAGTCCAAGGATAGAAAACTCGAGGGTTTTCATGTTTTGAGAGTCTAAAAAACACTTAAAAAGGACTCTCTTGGTTCCTTTTTCATAAAATAGTTCGACAAGACTGAAAAAGTGATAAAATATCACCCATCGAACGTTGTATTCAAATCCTTTTACGAGTGTGAACAAAACAAGGTCGCTCGGCCATATTTTATTCTTTAGGGAGCGTGAAAAGAGCTTAAAGGATACTCCTTTGCGTTCGTCGTTTTCGTGTTACCATGACGAGTACGAAAAGACAAGAAAAAGTATACTCGGTTACGTTCTCATGTATTTTCGAGCGCGAGAACGAACGAAGACTGAGCTCGAGGTTTTTTCTGAAAAACCTTAAAAAGTAATCACACATGCAACAAAAAGAAAAAGAACACCTGTACCCTCCATTCAGACTTCGAAGTTGCGATATCTGCAAAATACCATACTCACAAGACCATTACGATATTAGGTTTTATAGGCAAAAAATCAACAAAAATAGTAAAAAATGAATAAATAAGGGTGAAAAGGGATTTTTACCTATTCATTGTGATTTTGCCATAAAACTTACCCAATATACCTCATTTTCCCCCAAATTTTTTTTCTCGATTCTGGGAGGCACAAGCGACCGTTTGGCAAACTGTCTCAGCCGACGAGGTAAGATCTTGATCTTTCAACTTTTTCATGGTTTATTTTTAGTTTTCATTGGCAATTTTCAGGGTTTTAGGTCCATTTTGGGGCCACACCATGCGCTCAAGCGTTCTCATAGGTGGGCCTTATGGGACCTGCGAGAATGAAGGGTTCTCATAGGTGGCCTTAAGGGAACCTACGAGAACCTCGCACTATGCCCAAAGCTCACTTGCGAGGGTCAAGAAATGAAATTTGAAGTTGAAATTTGCTCAATAAAAACCATGCCAAAGTTTGAAACAAGTTGTTGACACTTTTCTCATGGCTCTTGTGCAGGTGTTCGACCATCACAATGTTGGAGTGGTGAGAAAGAGAACATGAGGACGAGGATTCCATTGCCAAGAATGACTTAGGTACAATCGCCACCCTCTAGGACTGTGGGATTTTGAAATTCTTCAAGATTCTGGGCATGAGGGCCCAACTCAGATTGTTGGAATACCTAGTCCATATGTGGGACGTGGACCAACAATTATTTCACGTGGGATTCCATACACTGACCTTATATATTGAGGATATATATTTCCTAACGGGGTTGTCACGGCATGGGTATCACACTACTTTGTCCAGAGGTAGAGGCGGTGGGCTCCCCATGAGAAATTATTGTCACTGTTATTGTGTCCCCGAGGTAGAGAGGAGCAAGGGTAAGGTGGCTATTTGGGGGGTCCAATATTTGACCCTCAGACCATCTTGTTCACTATTGCATGGATGGCTAGGAGCGTGGCTCCACACATGGATCTCCAAAGCTACTTTCAATACACCATAGAGTGCACAGAGCCTTGGGCCTTCAACTGGTCAGACGCAGTTCTCCGCAGTATAAAGAGGCAATTAACGAAATGCAGAAAGGGAAAGTTGAAGCAGTTTGGGTACGGATATATTTTGGTGTCTTTCTTTCTTGAGAGGGTCCCACTACTGCAGTTACAGGTTGATTGGTGTTTACCGGCTCCAGAGGATCCGAGGATGCTGAGGTGATGCAACCTCATGGCTCATCACATAGCAGGGCCCATAATCAAGTACAATGATGCATTTTTTGACTGGTTACGGCCCCAGATGCTAATGATTGACGATTACACCTATGATGGTTTGGATTTATGAGGAGATATGGATTTGGCCCTACCTAAGGATGCTTAGTGGGGTGATCTAGGTAAGAAGTACAGATTTTTGTTCTTTTTAAATGTTTTTGTAAATTTTATCATACGCAATGTTTTTATTTTTGTCCGAGAACTAATCAAAAATCTCTTCTTAATGACACAGATGTGGGGCCATATCAACCTCTGGGAATGTCTCCTATTCAACAGCTAGGAGAGGTGGCTCCAGTGGCGAGATGGGACGCCGAAGACTACGAGGCAGTGGAGCAGAACTTGGAGGGGTTGACCATGGACATCCTGGATATTGCCATTGGGGAGATCCCTAGACGTTACCAGTGCCATAATGTGGGCGTATCCGAGTCTATTAGTCGACTTCTTTGTAGGGTGGCCCAAGCAGTTGTGTGCTATCGTGAGCATCATCCATGACACTATTTTCTAGAAGCCATGGGCTTCGTATTTTGATATTTTGGTCCTTGGACATAAACTTTTTGTAAAAAAAAATTGATCGTTATACACATATATACGGCTTCTACCGGCTTATTTTGTGTTGTGCTAAACATGTGATGTGTGATTGGTTTATAAATTCCCCAAATGTCTGTCTAACACATAGTTAGCTAATGCATCTGTCAATGTATTTAGACATCTAGGAATGTGTTGATACTCAATATAATCAAAATAACGTTCCAAGAGGTGAATTCGTAAATATACCCATAATAAAGTAGGACTTTAGATAGTAAAGATGTTACTTAACTGTAGTAATACTAGCTAGGAATCGAGTCATATAACCAGGCGGTGGATACCAAGTGAAATAGCATCAATCAACAATTCGATGATGGCGCTATATTCTGCAATATTATTGGTCACACGACCGAGGCACACACCTCGTAGACTGATAAGCTTGTTTGTAGGGGCATAAATTGCCCATGTAGTAGAACCAAGGTTCTAAGTACTACGGCTATTGCCATCAGCGAAGCCAATGTGGGGTGACGAAGACTCCGACATCTAGAAACCAAGAACAACGCACGATAAGGGTCGAGGGAAGAGACCAAATAATGCAAAAGAATATTTGCAGCAAAAAGTATGATACAATAAAATACAAGCACTCATGCACATGTGATCTTAGGCATAGTACTTCTTTAAGTACAACCCATTTCTGGGTTCACTCAAAGGGATACCATTGTAGTCCACTAACTCGTAATCTCCTTTCTCCAAAACTCGTCTAATGATATAAGGACCTCGCCACATAGCTTCAAATTTTCCAGCTCTTAGCATATCCCGATCTCGTTCGTAAAGGAAAATCAAATCACCTTCGAAGAACACGTGAGTCTTGACATGTTTTTCATATTGGGATTTGATGCATTTCTTCTGGTCTTCTATGACTAGGGTGGTGTCATGATGAGTCTCGTCTAATCACATGAGGTACAACAAACGTTCTTCTTCGCAAGAAGTGTTTGGGAGAAGTTCGATGGCTAGTTTTAAGGAGGGTATCTCACATTCAATTGGTAGGATGGCTTCTAGGCCATAGACTAACTGGAATGGTGTAAACCCGGTAGAAGACTTAACAGATGTCTGGTAAGCCCATAATGCAGAAAACAACATCGTGTGCCAACTCGTCTTGTGAATCCCTATCATTCATCGAAGCATGGTAATGAGGACCTTGTTTATTGCTTCAACTTGGTCGTTGGCTTGTGGGTAATAGGGTGTCAAGTTTTCATGGAGAATACCCAACTTTTCAGTGAGTTTGTACATCATGAAGTTTCTAAAGTGTCTACCGTGATCAGTAACAATAGCCTGAGGAACACCAAAATGAGCAATGATGTGATTGAATATGAATAATGTGGCGGTCCTTCTGGTATTGTCGAATGTTGGCATCGCCTCCACCCATTTCGTAAAGTAATCTATGGCTACAATAATGTAACCATGCTCCCCGGCCGAGTGAGGGTGACATGTCATGAAATCGATACCCCATTTCATAAAAGGACCAACAGACACCACAGGGTGTAGAGGAGCAGCGTGTAATCATATTTTGTTGTTGTAAGTTTGGCAGACATGGCATTTTTGGACGGAAATTATACAATCGTTGAATAAAGAAGGCCAAAATATCTTGCACGCAAAATATTCTCGGTAGTAGCATACCTAGACATGTGACCACCATAGGCTCTAGAGTGGCAGTCACTGAGGGATTTCTCGGATTCGTCAAAAGTGAGGCAGCGTCGAAAAACGGAGTCAATCCCACGACGATAAAGAGTATCACCGAGGATAATATACTGACGGGCTTGGTAGTGTATTCTATGGCAATCAATACTAGACAGATTGGGTCGAAAAGTCTAGGTTTGGAGATATATGATGATATATATGTACCAGAGGTCATCGAAACTAATCAGGAAAAGGGATTCATCGGGAAATGAATCTTCTGCTACATTTTCCGTCTCAGGGCAGGGAAGGTTGCATATCAACTCGGAAAACACTAAGGATTTCTTGGACTTATCACGTTCGAATTCTAAGCCACACTCCTGGAGTATCACGATCCATTTGGAGTATTTTCCCCCTAGTATTTGGCGTGTAAGAATGTGTTGCATAGGGTTGCAGTTAGAAATTACTGTAGTTTTGAAAGAGAGGATATAGTGTCGAAAACGTTGAACTGCTTGAACGGCTGCCAAGGCCAGTTTTTCCACATGTAAATACTTGGTTTCGGTAGTCGTAAGACTTTGACTCAACTAATATATGACATGTTTGTCATGAGAATCATCCTCCTAGAAGAGAACCATAGCGATGGTATAATCTGAGGCTGCGAGGTAGAGGAAATAATCTCGACTGTAATCAGGTAGGAAGAGTAGCGGGGTACGTGTCAAAGATAGTTTCAAAGATTTGAAAGATTTGTTGGCAGTGGTATCCCATACGAACTTGGACCCTTTCTTGAGCAGTTGTGTAAATATAAGAGTTAGCTCAGCATTGTTTGGGAGGAAACAACGAAGAAAGTTTTCCTTCCCTTGCAAACTTGGCAACTGGTGAAGTGAGGAAGGAGGAGGAAGATTGAGAATCACCTTGACCTTCAAAGGATCTACCCATATCCCCTGACGTGAAACAATAAATCCCAGAAGTTGGCCAGATTCTACGCAGAAAACACATTTGTGGGGATTCAAGCATATATGGTAAAACCGACAGTGAAGGAAAATAGTGCAGAGGTGTATTGGATGATCTACCCGACACATGGATTGAGCGGGTAAGTCATCGAGATATGGTTGCACAATATGCTTTATATCATGGAAGGCGTAAGACACAGCACGCTGGAAATTTGTGCCGGCATTCTTTAAACCGAATGGAAGTTTTTGGTAGGTGAACGTGCCCCAAGGACAAATAAAGGCAGTCTTGTGTTGGTCCACGGGTACGATATTGATTTGATTATATCTGGAGAAACCATCCATCAGGGAGAAGATTTCACTTTCGACACAATCGTCGAGGATCTGGTCAACGAAGCGGGTAGAAAAGTTGTCTTTAGGACAAGCTTTGTTAATGTCCCTATTATCAACACACACACAGAGATGGTGCCTTGTTTCTTATCAATCGGAACAAGATTGGAAACCCAGTAAGTTAGAGCCACAAGGTAAATAAAGACAGCTTTAATAAGTTTCTCAACTTCAAGCTTGATAGTGGCTGCTTTACGTGGGTGGACCAGACGAAGACGTTGCGGACGGGTTTAGCGTCTGGGTATGTCTTAATCTCATCTATTACAATGGTAGGGTCAATACCCATCATTTCTTCGTAGCTCCAAGCGAAGACGTCACGAAATTCTTGGAAAAGAGACTTGTAGGTGACAACTTCATCATGGGAACATGAAGCTTCAATATGCACATTTTCGACAATTCTAGGTTTTATGGATATGTCGAGGGGGATGGTGGGTGAGATATTACTTAAGTTCCCTTCGTAAAACACATCATGTGTAGACTCGGGAATGGTAGAAATGACAACAACGGTCGATGGGGTTAAGATCTGTTGGTAACCCTCGATGGTGTGTTGTTCCAG
Source organism: Picea engelmannii (assembly GCA_009831015.1). Lineage (NCBI taxonomy): Eukaryota > Viridiplantae > Streptophyta > Pinopsida > Pinales > Pinaceae > Picea > Picea engelmannii. The sequence goes on from ML857841.1 coordinate 38,891, forward strand.
GAAGAGGATGAAACGATGATTTCCATCATCCAAAGGGGTGTCTTCCATGGACATGATAGACATACTCATCTCGTCCGTGGGAAAAATAATGTGGAATGGATCTAGAGATAAATCACCAAGAGAGGGGGAATCAAGGGTTGCCAATTGAATGGCTTGATAAGCAGATTCGATCAGAATCAAGGGCATTTTCTCGCCATAACAAAGATGATCGTCGGGGTTGGGGACTGCCCATGGGTCGTGAGATGCAGAGGTTCTATGAATCGAGGTGGATATCATGTTGATCGAGGCGACAAACGGGTGTGGAAAATTGGGTGGTGGGATGGGGAAAGTGCCCATCAAAGAGGAATCTTTAAGAAGACCCACACTGACGTTCTCATATCCAGGGGGGTTTTGGAAATGAACGGTACGTTGATGGTACGTGCATCATGGTGAAAGAAGGCCAATTGGTTGACGGTAACTAATTTTCCTTGATGTGGGAAATGCATGACACGGAAAAGAGTCAACACAACTGCACGCATGGAATCAATCCAGCTACGACCAAGTAGAAGGTTGTAATCGAGAGGAGTGTCAAAGACCTCTACTTCGACTTGGACCGTTTTTCCTTCTAATGTAATAGGAAATGAGGGGAGGACATCGTAAGGCTTAAAACCAGAGCCATTGAAGGCTTTGAGCGTGTTGTGGGATTCAGTCAAAGGAGGAGAGATGATGGCTTTCCAGCAGGTAAGAGACATGACACACATCGAGTCGTCCTCATTGATAACTATTCTACAAATGTTTTTGTCGTAGACAATAACTTGTATTTGGAATGCGAGTTGAGGGGGTAACCTTGGAATGTGATCTTCCAAGTCAAAAATTATTAAATTTGTATCCGTAGGGTCGATTCCACCAATATCTTTCAACAGTGCCTTCTGTTGTATAGGACAACTCTAAAGGACTTTGAGGGCTGGCATCACAGATGGTGCATGGGCCATATCTTGGACAATGCTGTAGTTCTGGGCAGCACGGGCATGAGGATTGAAAGCCGATTTTTGAACAACACCCTTTGGGGGAAGGCAAAGAACTGTATCTAGGCTCGGTCATTCGAGATGAAGAGGATCGTTGGTAGGTGGGGTTGTGGGAGATGATTGGACCGATGAAGGCGGTATCGCATCAACCTTCTCTTTGGAGGAAGAATAATCTTTGGCTCGAGTGGTAAGTGTGATGTCATTCTTCTTTGAATCACCGGTACACATTAATACATAGGATGTATTGGAGGGGGAAGGGGTCATGAATGACCAATTGGGCCTGTTGTTGAGAGGGGAAGGGTTGTGACAATACGACCGGAGTGGGGGGTTTTGTGGTCCCTTGAAGGAACTTAGTAGCGTCAACTCGTCATGGACAATCCTTCGTGTAGTGATCATCACCACAGATAAGAAGAGGGTATCGGGGTTTGCACTTATCCCTATCGTTGACAGGTGGAGTTTTGGTTTTCTCAGTTTGTGGATTATGTTTATCCTCCTTCGTCTTACCCTTTACTTTTTTGGATTTATTTTTTCCAGCAGGGGTAGATTGAACAGAATTTACCTCAGAAGTCTTATTGGTGGGAGGGGTAGGAGACGAAGCATTTTTCACATTAGAAGAAATGGATTTGGGGTTGTTTCCAGGGGTTTGGATGGAATGCGGTTGGGCATGGAAGGTGCCAATCACACTGTTAGATACATGAGATGCAGCAGGATTGGTTGAAGTAGTAGAAGTAGAAGGATGAGGTGCATCAGGAAGCAAGTTGTAAAGAGTACCCGTTTATGAGTAAACGAGGTCTAGGTATTGGGCAGGACTGATTTCCTATTCCTCTGTGACAACTCCACCCATGGCAATGTCACGAGTGATGTCATTCATGAACGATTTCGTGAACCACTCTGCCAGCAACTGATCGAGAATTTCAAGTTTGATGAGACGTCGTCTTCCTCACCACTCATGAATGTGATTGGAGACATGAGTGGCTTTGGTTTGTTTGAAATAACTCAAGATCTCGGTTCCCATTTCGTAGCGGATCGGTAACTGGTAGTGGGTGAGGAAAGCTATAGAGAGGGTTTTGAATTTGGTGAAGAAGCCTCATGGTAATTCTATATACCACTTCGCGGTGGAACCTGTGAGGGTTCATTGAAAAAGGACTAAGCGAATAGAGTCATCCATAAAGGAGTTGGATGAGCACCAAAGGTGAAAAGTCATTACGTGATTATTTGGGTCCTCTCCTTGTTTACCATCGAATTTAGGGATGTCAGATGGTAGTTTGGCTGGTATGGCAGGCCATTGAGGAGAGTGATGGATCAGATCATTTAAAATCCTCGACAGATCAGGTAGGTCCAAACGTGGCTAAAAAGGGTAATTGTTTGTTCACATGCGGGTACTGGTGACTTTGGGGAGGGAGTCCCGTCGATAAACTAGTGGGACCATAAGCAGTTTGCATATAATGCGAAGATCTGGGCAGGTTCGGTTGTTGGTGTAGAGGAAAGTAATTCATAGGGTTGTACCCTTAAACAAGGGTGTGGGGTTTATCATTCGGGCCCCAAATAGGATTAGATGTTCTTGGGTATGGTTGGCCTCTGCTAGGGGGGACAACGGAGCTAGCTTGAGGCTATTGACCTCCAGTCGAGAAAGGATTATGTTGAACAAGATAATTCCAATACTGGGCCAAGGATGAAGGTATGTTTTTTCCATAGGTTGGGGTCGGTGGGGGTTTCCCTCCAATCAGGGGTTGAGTCCCAATTGGGATTTGTCTTGCAAAAGGGGATTGGGTGTGGCCTCCTTGGTGAAATTGTCCACCAACAAGAATCTGGTAATTAGGTGTAAATGACGGAATGGTGCCCCTAGGATCAGTGCCTTCGACAGAGGATGAAAGAGGTCCTATGAAAGGGGGTGGAGGAAGTGTCAGAATGAAACCGGGAGGAGGGTGCCTAGAAGGAGTGGAACCACTAGGAGTCCTGGACGTTATCTGTGCAGGAGTGGGAATAGAAGCATTCAACGCATGATATCTGGGTGGAAGGGTTGGAGTGAATCTGGGTGAAAGCAGTGTGCCAATGGTGGCTTGGCTAGTCATTGTAATCCTGGTGTGTGGACTCGTAGTATATAGGACCATTGTATAATGGACCGTTTGTAGAGGGATAGTCAAGATGTGGCTAGCTGGTGGAGTTTCTGTACTAGGAAAGTAATAAGCAGTAGTAAAAGGTATTGTGTCTGGATCAGATGTTTTGGGTAGCTCAGGTGCGACAGTGATATCAACACCTGCTCCTGAGACAAAGAGATCCCATCTAAAAATAATAGTAGTCCAAAAAGGATCTTGACCCTCAGGTCCTAGGAAAGGTCCAGTTGGTGATCCAGAAGACTGAACAACTAAGTCTCCGAATGAATTCACTCGCACAATACGTCTCTCGGAGTTGGGATGAAGTCGAAAGTCCTCTCAAGAATTGAAAATTTGGAACCGTTCTAGAGAGTTAGTTCTTTCCACTTGTGGAGTGGTGACGTCTTGGACTTCACTCTGTTGAGGAGAGCCCTCCGGTGAGTTGGTAGGCAAGGGTTGAGAACCTTCCATATTTTCTGGGGGTAAGCCTTGCATTCTACATGAATGGCGTGGAGGGTCAATTGTGATCGAGTTAGAATCTTACAAAAGAAATTCTATGGCCTACTTGGGTAGAAAAACAACACACGCTAGTAAAATCTAGGAATCAAAACCAAAGAAACAAGAAATTCTAATTTCGAGGTCACTAGTTGGTGATGAAATCTAATGTCGCAACGATGAGACAAGAAGGGGCTGGGCGAGGGTGGAAAATTTACTTTGACGACCTGCTTAACGAACTTACACCCTGGTGCAAGATCCCACACATAATCATGGGTATACCCTCCAAGGATCCCGAGTGAGTCTGGCCAACGTCGATTCCAGGTACTATGAAGACTTTTCCCTTCACAGTCACCTTGGGTAAGACCCTAAAAAGATGGGCTACTAAGGTTACCACCAACAAAAATAATGCCTAGGGTAACAATCAACAGTCTGATCCACACGCAAGGGCAGGGTATCTGGCCCGAAATTAGCTTGAGAGGCTTCCACTCATCATTGTGGGTATACCTTCAAGTGACCCCCGTAATACGTCCAATCTCTACACTGATATCAACAAAGCGGGGTGAGTAACTCTGCCGATCTCGATGCGACCTCAGGTTTGACCCTTGTGTGAGAAGGGCTTCCCAGGACAAAATGTTGCAAATGGAATTTGACACTCCCTATCACAAGATACTATTGTTTGTTTTGTGCTTGGAGAGTGTGTCTCACTACCTATTCCAAAGAAATAGCCTAGCTAGTTTTGGTGTAAAAGAGCCCTAGAAAAGTTACTAGTTGAATTTTAAAGTTGCACAATATTACTAAAGGATGTTGTTACTCAAGAGGAGACAGAGATGAAACCAATGTTGTGTGAGACTCTGACCCAACAATGCGTAAGTAGGAATGAAAGATACAAATTTTTGTTCGATGAATCCTATTTACAGGAGGGAAAGAGGATTTTTCTGGAACAACATGAACTACGATGTATGATCTTCTTTAAAATGCAATATCAAACAATCATGAGCAATGAAAATTCTCTATTCGTGGTTTTTCAATACTTGAATGCCAATATTTTCGAATAAAAAGATGCTTAAAAGAAAGAAAATGTATTTAATTTTTATTAGAAACCAAACAACAGAGATGGAACTAAAAAAAAAAGTAAGCAACCAACGAAAAAAAGAATGCACAACAAACACCCCAAATGGATCTTTCAATGAAGACAAAAATAACAAACTAACAAAACTAGTCTCTTCAAATGCACATGGGTAACAAATTTCCAAGTAATAAGCAATTCAAAAAGACAATTAATCTCAACTTTTAAACCAATCATAGGCTCCTGACCAAACAAGCACTCGGATTCTAGGATCGGAGATTATACCCTTGTTTGGAGAAAAAGGTCAAGAGGTAAAAATCAAGAAAAAATGAACAAGAAGAGATTTCAATTTCCGAAAACTAATCATTCATGAGATATGAAGCCAAGAAACATTCAATCACTGGCCATAGAATTTCTTCCTAGACACACAAACAAATCTAGGCATCTGAGGACACAAAAAGACTTAATCCAAAAATTTTGCAAGTGGGTTCGTAGGTTGCCAGTGGGTTACAGTGCGAGAATCAAGGATTCTCACAGGCTAGACGCAGGCTGACTATGAGAGGTTCGCACTGGACTAAACACCAGGGTGCGAACTCAAGTGATTCTTGTAGGCTACAAAAGGGTGCAGTGTGAGAAGGTCTGCAAACAAGCAAAATTTGGAAAAAGGACAAAATTTTTTAGGGAACTTCTAGACCCAGTGAGTCAATGAGGATCTCCTCAAGACTCAGAGATTGATGGGAATGAACAATGGTAGGTTAAGAGAAAAAGGCCAGGAAAAAACCAATAAAAACCACTAAAAATGGGTATGAATGCCCAGTGGAGTCGCCAATTTTGTTATCGGACAAATCGGTAGGTGTGGACACTAATAGATCTCTCTAGATCCACCTGGATCTAGAAAAAAACAAGACAGGACACTACTCTTTCCCTAAGTTGTAATCATTGAATCTACTAGTAGATAGAAACAAGTGACATACCTTTAGATCACTTCCTTAAGTCTCCATTGTTCCCGCTTTGCTTCGGTGCTCTCATGCAATCAACTCCAACACAAACCAACCAAACTGAATATAACAAAGTATATTCAATGTCAACCTATGCATATGATCAAGGAGTTACGCAATAATATAATAGTGATTTTATGGGAAAGGGACATGCCTCTGTATCATATTAAATGAAAGTAGAAGATTACAACCTGATCGCCTTGATGTCGCAAGCTTCCTTTCAGTGACCCTTGGTTCCAACACACACACTTGATCTACAATTGCATGAAGAATATCTGACACAACTTGATAGGCCTAATGGGGTCTTCAATATTCTATTAAAGCAGAGTTCCTCACACAATTCTTTCACCAATTCTTCATTCAATCTTGCTTAACCTTTTCCATGAGAAACCTTTCAATCTATAGGAGAAGGAGAGATGGTTACATGGATGAGGATGATCCCACCAAATCTGAGAAGTCAGTAGAATGCCAACCATACGAATGCCAACTCATTTTCTAGAAGATTTCCTTCTAAAACCTTCGTGACCTCTTCTCTTTTCCAAGCTTAAAAACAGGTTCGTACCCTCCCTATAGAGTAGCCTGTGAACAGTTTGTACCCTAAGTGTGGGTGGCCTATGAGAATCAAGCATTCTCTCACCCTAATACATAGGCAGCCTACGAACTCACTTTAAAAATGTGTTTTCGGAAGAAGACAACAGTCATTTTTCTTAGGCAAAAAGTTCTTGTTGGGAGCCTGAATACATCATTGTAGAGACATCACCAGAGTGACCAAAACCATGTGTAACACTAGAGATAGAATCCCTAGGTCCATTTCCATATTTGGACTTCCCTAGAGAGATATGCTTGTATAAGTCATAGATTTCTAGATAGGTTAGGTGAGAAATATCTCCTTTAGCCATTAAATTTAACACATTAATCCATTCATCTCTAATTCCCTGAAGTAAATTAACTTTAAGAGTATCCAAATCTAGATGATTTTACCTTTCTCTTTTGACAATATAATGAAATCATTCTAAGTAACCTTCAAGTCTCTCCTATTATTTTTGTGTCATTTTAAACAGTTCATCTCTTATTCCTCGGTTTTTACAATAATCATGATATTTTACAAGAAACATTTTTCTCATCTCATCCCATGTTTTTATAGTCTTTGTTCCCAAACCCATAAACCAACGTAATGCAACATCCTTAAGAGTAGTTGGAAACAACTTCAATTATTTAGCATCAGAAGAATAATCATAGTTGTGACATAGCACATCTAATTCAAAAAAAAAAGTTTTCAGGTCTTTGGTTATCATACCATGAAAGTTGGGCATTGTTAAATGTGGTATGTTCTTCATTTGGACTACAATTGTTGGATCCAAAATTGGGAATCCAAATTCATCCTCGACAGTTAATGTGTTTGTACCCTCTAGCCTTTATTCTCTTTCTGGTTGTTCTTGTCTCTCTTCCTCTCCACCTTGAGGTCCTCTTACTTCATTTCAGTCACCAAATATTCTAGACATGTTGTATTCTTTGAGATGTACATATTCCTCTGATGAGGCAAAGAACTCTTGTTCCTCAATAAAGTTTTCTAGAAATACAATTTCAAGTTGACCACTGATTATTTCTCCCTCTAGATGTTTGGATGGAATTTTGACAGCTTGTTGTGAGGTTGATGGAACTTTTTCTGATTTAGAACTTCCGTCTCCAACTTTTTTTTTCCTTTTGTCTGTGTAGTCATGATTCTTCATGATCGTCCTCCTCTTATAATTCTACCTGCAAATGGGTTAGCTAATTGTTTGACACTTACAATACCACGGGATGGAGTGGGTGAATTGGTGGTTGTTGTACTCCTACCGCTATTGAATCTACCTCTATTATCTCTATGTTTATTCATGCATTATACTTAACATGATTTAAATGGATGAAGAGAGACTCACTACAAATCTACTTATAGTGAATGCATCAGGATTTTATAATATAAGGAAATTTTACAATAAGGTAATCTTTGCATCTTATCATCTCTCTTCCCATGAATTCATTCTTATATGCATTTAAATGATAAAAATAAAAAATAAATTCCTTAAATCTCACTTCCCCATAAATGACGCCAAAAATATCAATTGGTTCCTTTAGATGAACTCTACTACATTAAATCATCAACCTAGGGATAGTAAAATTATGAAGTGTGTGTAAATTATATGTAGGTATTATCCTCTAATCTATCTAATTGATTCCTTATGCATAAGGAAAAGTGTTCATTTCTTTATCTATAGAAAATGAGTTCATGTTCAGCTATAGAAAGAATAGAATAATTCTTAATGATGATAAAAAAAATCAATAAAGCCACAGGAACAATTCTACAAACTTAGGATCATTGATATATTATATCATTAACTACAATATTTCAATCATCTAAACCAATGAAAGTTCCTACAACTGAAATAACAATTGTTTATTCAATTAATGATTGTTTTGTTAGTTTTCTTGTGTAAACAAATGTAAATGAATTTGCAGAAAATGAAATAACCATAAATGTGAATCACACAACTCAACAAATAAAACAATACCAAGAGTAAATTAAATGAGCAGTGCACTCCTCCCCA
>WSFP011399672.1:0-26695 GCA_009831015.1 Picea engelmannii
GACCCAGTTCTCTTTGCTTCTTCCAATCCTGAAATAAAAGTAGCAGTAAAATTCACTAGTTGATGTCCTATGGGTTGATGTCCTATGAGGCATCAAGAATAGGATGACTTTCCAAACCATGCAGCTTCATAAGCATGGATTTACATTTGAGCCGCTAGCTTTTCCAACTCAAGAAGAAAAAAAAATGTAAAATTGGTGATATCTAAACTTTTAGATAAATATGTAATATAATGTAGCATTTACTAACAGAAGTCTTCCATCTAAGCATTTATTAACACAAATTAATCTCTTTGAGTTGTTTTTTCTTACTTGTTGGCTTCATGTGGAAGACATGAATACATTAGTGCACCTCCTTCTAAACATCTAAAATGTAAAACTGATCATCATGAGGTGATAGAGATCCCAAGAAAGAAATGCAAACTCACATATCACAACCTGAAAAAGGTTGTGTGTGCCCAACATGAACTCATTAACAAACTTCCTACTGAACACAAACATCAAATGGTCGGTGAAAAATACCATCATGATTTGAATCATTAACATGTTGAGAATTTGTGCGCTTAATACATGTCAATTCCAACTTTGACCTGTCCTATCCACAAGTAAGACCAGTTTCAAGTGGCAACCATAAGCTAACTTACCACATGTTGAAAAAATACATACGTGAAAGAAACAAGTGCAACTACATATCCCAAAGTAGTCATGATATTGATCGAGGGGGAAAATTCACATACCATAGATTGAAACAAACACTGCGCACTTCTAACACTGAAAACCAACAAACAACTGCTACGCATTCCCATATAGTAAAAAGAGATGCAAAGAAAATCTATATGAAGTAAATTGAAGACACCCTTTGCATTGCATGTGCAATTTGTGAAGAATTGAATTTCGAAAATAACATTAAGTGTTTCACCCATGACTTGCAAAAAGAATACGTCAGCTTGACATTAAATGACAGAACATTCTCCACTAGAAAAATGTGTCTCCCATGCAAGAGGTCACTTCAAAATGGAAAATTTCCACAGTTTGCAACGCCTGACCAAATAAGATGTAACACATTGCTACCAGATATAATTATGCTTAGAGAACTTGAGGAGAGGCTTGTATCTCTACGAATTGCATTTGCACAAATCAAACCCTAGGGCTATAAACAATCCCAAATGGGATTAACAGGATCAATTATTAACGTGTTTGTCCAACTAGATGTTTTACAAAAAGCACTGCCACAATCCATGAATGAAACAATGAAAAATTTTGTAGCGCTCAAAATACATCTACAATACAAGAATGCATACCAAACAAGTAGAGTGTGTGTGCACATTGTCATGAAAGCATTGAAAGAATTATGTTCCAAAACACTATACAAGGTGCAAAACATCTTTATAAATCAGGACTGGAACCATGTTCTTGAACAAGGCAATGAGAACTCTGCACAAACTTTTTCCACTACTAGTGAAATTGATACAGATGATGAATTCAAGAATTAAAGACCTACTGAAACATTGATACATGGATTCATTGAGTCGCGACGCATTCATGACTTGCAAAACAAGATCGTTGAAATCACACCTTCTGAAGGACAACATCCACTTGGGATTTTCAAGGACAAATTTGCAGAGGAAATGAACTTCCCAACACTTTTCTATGGAGACTCGCATGGAAATGACATCACGGAACGATTCAGCTACCAAAAAATAGTACGATGGGAGTTTCTACATTCAAGTGGTGACTTCTCCTGTCACATAACAATTTTTTTTTTTCAAAACAATGCTCATAATAATTGAGAAAGTGCTCTCTTGCATATAGGTGAAAATAAGAAAAGGTCATCTACAAGGAAGAAAGCTATTGGACAAAGATGTCAAGTACAAAGAAAATCTAGAGAAAATCCTTAAATATTATATTGGATACATAGATTTCAAAAACATTTGCATCTCCCCTGACTACTTGCAAAAAAACAAGAAAACTATATTTGCAATGATCCGATAGTTGGGTCCTCAGAATTTTTTCATCGCATTTACAAGTGCAAAGCATCATTGGAATCCATTGATGACTACAATGTCTACACTATATAGGAACAGGAAAAGGAAAAAACAAATTGAAACATTGGAAAATGATGACATTGACTACCTCATAAGAAAAGACCCAGTGGCATGTACTCGTTACTACAAACATAAAGCAAATGATTTGAGAAAATTGATATGTCATGACGAAACGTTCTTCGAAAGAATCTCATACTACTATTTTTTTACTGAGTTCCAAAATAGAGGCAGTGAACACAAACACACACTAATATGGATAAAAGATGCACCGATATATGGAACTGACAACAACTCACAAATCAAGCAGTTTCTGGAAAAATACATAACATGCAACACAAATCATTTGGATCCATAGCTTTCCAAATTTCATAGGCATTAACATACAAGAAGTTGTAGAAAACGAAAAAAAACTCACATTGCATATACAACTTCCCTATGTCGCCGATGAGAATGACAAGAATTATGGAACCAATTACTTTGGATGACAATGTTCTGATTGAGAAATAAAAATCTTTGTTCACATTTCTTGAACAAGGAGACTTTGATGACTTAATTACCTTCGAAGACTTCTTGATGCAGCTAAAGCTAACTAAAGATGAGTACATCCAAGTTATACAATGTACACTTGAGCAACCAACAATTTTCCTAAAACGAAAACCTTTGCATATTTGGAACAACGATTTCTCCAAGGACATGCCAAATATGTGGAATGAAAATATAGATGCGCAGTATGTCCTCAATGCATATGCCACAATATTGTATTGTACCTCGTACATAATGAAGGTTGACAAATCTATGACAAATGCATTTAGGAGAATACGCAAAGAACATGAAAAAGGTCAAATTGATGTTATGCAAATGATACGTACACTTGGAAATACATTACTTAATCTTCAACAAATGTGTTCTCAGCAAGTAGTCCACATCGCACTTTCCTTTCCTTTCAAATGTAGCTTGAGGAAATGTGTCTTCATAAGCACATCTTTTCCCGACACATGCACATTCATGCTTAAGCCACTAGTCCTACTGAAACAAGAGCCTAATAATTCAGAGAACGTGATATGTCACTTTTTTATTGATTACTACCTCCAACGTCCACCTACCATTAATCATATCTGCCTTGTACAATTTGTATCACATTAAAAAAAAATGGTGCACAGATGTCAAAAAGAAAAACAACAAATGTAATATGCTTTTTCAAATAAAACAAACACACCGACTATGAAAACTTTTGCAGAGAGAAACTATTGTTGTACGTTCCATTCGATCAAAGTGAAGACACACTAAAAAATAACTTGCCTACATGGCAAGCTGCATATACTCTTTATGAGACTACAATACAAACCAATGAGGCTAGGTTTACTTACAACGTCAACCCAACATGGGGTGATTTAGAAAGTGCACTTGAGGAACTAGAAAACCATGTCAATATTGATGACACATCATCCAAGCATAAAACAACTACAAATCACCATGAAGTGTATGATTTGTAAGCATATTTTCCTTTTCCTCAAGATCTCTCCTATGAAAAGCATATCAATCTCGGGTTTAAAGTAACAAACCATCCTTTCTATATCGGAAACAAAGAATAATATAGAATTAGACGACTGTTGAATCGAGAGCAACAAAAAATCCTAAAGGATATTGCAATGAAGAAACGCTTAGACATACACACTCATATGCACTTGTTCCTTACAGGAGGTACAGGAACGGGAAATACATTCACATCGAAAACACTATTCCAAATGCTTATACGAATCGATGATTCAAACACTACGAGTGACCCTTTGAAACCAAAGGGACTGATACTTGCATATACAAGAAAAGTTGGATATAATGCAGGTGGAACAACAATCCACTCTGCACTGTTGATGTCTTTTAACAAGTCACATTTACTTACACTCAACAAAGAAATGTTAGATACCCTGTCAAATATTTATGATGAACTACAGCTTGTCTTCATAGATGAAGCCTCCTTGACTAGAAGTCACTTCTTATATTATATTGACAATCGGATGAGAAACATAAAAAATGTCCAAACCAAATACTTTGGGAACATTGATATGGTATTCTGTAGGGATATTTACCAAGCACAATCCATACAAGATTCTATGATATTTTAATACCCCGCAATCAACATGCAAACAATGCCACATGACTTTTGGAAAGACAACATAAAATGCTTCGAACTGCATACTACAATGCGCCAAACAAATGAAAAATTTATTGCAATTCTAAATAGAATGTGAACAAACAACCAAAAACATGATGAATTGGTATATGTCAATTCAAGTTTCATGCAACCACCACTGACAGACCCAACCTTTCCTTACCTATTCTACAAGAACAAGGATGTTGCAATGCATAACAAGTACATGTTATCTCTCATGCATGGAAATGAAATCATCGTCAATGCAATTGACCTGGAAGAGGACAACCTTGGCAATGTACCGTGTCATCAACATACAACCACTTTGCCTTTGCAACTTGTCCTAAAATTAGGCATGATAGTTGAAATATATGCCTGCAACTATGACTCACAAGATGTCTTGGTCAATGGTGCGGATGGGATACTCAAAGAATATACCAACAAAGATAAAGTGTATCTCCTCTAGATTAAGTTCCATGACCGACATAATGGATACCAACAAGCCAACAAGTTAGCATATCTATATAATTAAAACCCTTCGCACGATTAGACACCTATATTGTGAATATAAAAATCGATATCAACATCATCAAAGACAGGTCAGCTAAATATTCGAAAGAAATTTCCAATTCAACTTGCATGTGCACGTACAATTCACAGATCACAAGCCCTAACACTTGATAGTGTTGCCTTTGACCCTGTTGGAATACGAATACATGGACTTGTATACACAGTTATGTCCCATGTCAGAAACATAGAGTCCTTGTATTTATTAAGTGCTCTTACAAAAGATAACTTCAAGGTCAAACATAAAGTCTATACTGAGATGCAACGCCTTCATACCAGTGCAAAATGACATCTAGAATATGATTACCAATCCATACAAAAAAAATTATATGTATGGATTCTATCACTTAACACGTGTATCCTAAATGCACATATGAATGATATACTCAATGATTGTGACACAATGCAATATGATGTTCTATGCTTACAAGAAACATACATGAAATTATGCATGCAAAACACACAATTTCCAAATTTCAACTACATATCAAGTTACATTAAACATGGAGTGATGATATTAGTGAAAAAGCATATAGCAATTGTGGACCATATGCATTTCGAAGAACAAAATGTTGAGATGGTAGTAGCAAGAGTAACTTTTCATGAATCAGAAATTGCAATATTGAATCTCTATGTTGCTCCACATGCAACATTTGCCAACATAGTAACTGTTCTTTGAAAAGAATTACACCATTTACATATGAATGAAACCATTATAATTCTAGGAGACTTCAATGTTGACATGCTACAAAATAATGCCAGAACAAAAAAATTGGAAAACTACATGTGCAATTACAATCTCCTCTTTCTTTTGGATAAGATAAACCATGTACAAAACCCACTTATTGACCATGTATGGTCAAATGTCCCCATTGCACAATACAAAGTCTTTATCTTAGACACATATTGGTCTAAACATGATACAATTTGTCTTGTACTTGAATTATGAGATATACATCAACCATATTACAAAATCATATTTCCATGTCTCAAAGCATATCTGGATACTTTGTTGCACCAAACCAAACAATACAAAGTCTTTATCTTAGACACATATTGGTATGACCATGATACAATTTGTCTTGTACTTTAATTATGAAATATACATCAACCATATTAAAAATCCATATTTCCATGTCTCAAAGCATGTTTGGATACTTTGTCGCACAAAAAGAAATCATTCAAATGCCACCATCCAATTTCTTAATATTTTCTGCTCTGTAATAGATTTTGGACAGAAAAAACTCAACGTAACCACAAACATGGATGAAGAAAAAAAAAAGGTACATGCTTATAAATCTATCTTTTACTCTATTCCTTTGAATCTTGTTTTCTCTATGTACATATTCCTTGTTTTCCCTACATACCAACTGACCTTCATGTCCATTGTATTATGTGCATTCCCACATTGAAACAAATAGAATAACTGGACAAGAGGAAGAACCTCTAACCGGAAATGTAGAAGAAGACATACAAAGGTGCATGCTTCTATCCTTACTTTCTAGTCCATTACTTTGTATCTCATTTATTGTGTGCCTATATATCTACCTACATACCAACTTACCTTCTTGTCGATTGTATTTTCTGCACTTCTACATTGAAAGAAATAGAATAATTGGACAGGAAGAAGAAGCCTTAACCAGCACTGTAGAGGAATACATATGAAGGTGCATGTTTCTACCCTTATTTTATTGTATGTATTTTTTATTCTACTGCTTTGTAGATCATTTATTATATGTAGATACTACATATCTTACTACATACCAACTTACATTCATGTGCACTATATTTTTTGCACTGCTACATTGAAACAAATAGACTAATTGAACAAGAGGATGAAGTCTTATGTTCCACAGCATAGGAAGTTGAATTACAGTATTCTAAAAGATACACCCACAAAAGAGAAATCCATGTCCTTAACCTACATTCATAATGATTTTGAACAACATATAATTGACATGCTTACTTAGTAGTTGTCACTTTACATTCCATATATTTTCTCGTATTCTGTTATGATATACATCTCTCACATTTACCATAGTGTCTCAACATTTTATTTCCCCACAATGTGAAAGCAATATATAATATATTGCAAATTAAGTTTCTTTTTACATATTCAATGTACACATGTTTACATCAGAAAAAGTTGGACAAGCAACACAAGCATGACTAGTCAATCGTCGCAGACGTCAACAGAATGACAAGCCCAAAGGTAAAGACTCATCATTTATGCTCCTACTAAGTTTAGGAAACAAATATCCTCAGTGATTTATTCATCTATGCCATGGTAAATATGTTCATTTCATCTACAACTCTTGTTTTTTTGTTCACAAGTATCAACAAGCACAAGTGAGGCACCCGTCAGAGTGCAAGCTACCTAGGTTAAGAGGTATGGTTACAAAACTATAACCAACATAATTTATCCAGCTTCTGCGTCTACTTTCACATCCATGCAAAAAAAAAACAAATAGGGATACAACCTTCCCTTCACTATACTTTTTCTATTCAAAAAATGTCACCAAGCCTACAGTTACACCACCCAATATACTATCAATAGAAGACTTGAATAGTCGTTGGACTGGAAAAGTGTTCGTCGGAGACATAATGGTTGTGTACAACACCTATTTAGACAAGGAAAACAAAACTAAACGCATTATGTGTGCTGACATGACAGACAACAAAGCCATGATGACAGTCACATTGACTATCCTTGCATAATTTGTCCAGAAACATGAAGAGAATATCTTGCCCGATAATGGGATCTCCATTACAAATTTTAATATATTGTCGAAAACAGTATATGACCGCGGTGATTATGATTGGATTATATCGATTAATGAAACAAGTGTTGTGGAAAAATTCCCATAGTCTACTCAGACTATCATTTCATACTAGACACAATGATCAACCGATTTGTAGACAACAAATACATTTACCCAATCGGAACCATTGGTGCAGCTGGCACACTCGCAAGAAAAATTGGCTTGTAGCACATTCTCCATATAAAATATGGCAATATGAACAACGACAAGGCAACGGTACCATTCTCCATACCCATTTTTGTCCTTTACTTTCACATATTGATATATCGCAGTCACCTTACGCACGTATTAAACTGTTGCATGTTGCAGCTACAATTGTTTGACACCTACGCACATTTTTTTCCTCAATGGAACAACAATTGTAGAAAGGGAAATTTCCAATAATGCTCTTCAAAAATATAATGAAGAAAAGAGATGTGAAAGAAAGGATCTTTCGCACAACCCAAGCAACATTTGTAACAGAATTGCAAACAGACATAGTACAGGATCTCAAGAAAATAATTACCTCCACCACTGTTGTACGTATACATATACAACAATCTGTACATAAAATTTGTGTTTAACAATTTACATGCACATTTTTTGTTATACACATATTTATTATATTTTTTTATATATTAACTACTATGCTCATGTATGCAGGTTGAGGGTGTTTTGGCAGTAGCGAATGCATACTCGACCCCCTTTGAGCCTGTATGTGTCAGATGTAACTCTCATGCTTCTGCCTCTTCCTTCATAAATGATGGCACAATTGAATGTCTACGTTGCAGTCATAAATTTTCTTACATATATATACATTGCCTCAACGTTGTCATCTGAACCCTCAACAACACAATTGTACATTGTACAATTAGACAACCTGTATTACAAGATGTTCTTCCTGGCTTGACGAAATTTCCATATGAAATATACTTACAGAAAAATGAAAACAATGTCTACATGCTACGCGACTTTCGTGTGCATAGAAAATTTACATTAAATGAGGACAGTGTCATCCTGCATATTGGCTGAACCAAAAAAAAAGGTATTCCGCAACTTATGTCAAAAATTTATCTGATCTCTTTCTATCTGTTCTACCCAATCACAATACGCATAAATTTTTTCAACTTATGTCCAGCAAGATGTTATTCACATTTTTCCTTTGCATCACAAGTTCCAATGTGACTCACAAGCTAGCACCAATAATGAGATAGAGATTTCCTGCAAAGCAAATTGTTACCATAAACCTGTTTCAGGATTATTCCATGGACAATGGACATGGTAATATTGTCTCAAAAAGACATACAAGAGAATTACCATACACTACCAAACAAATGGACTGCAGGAATACAGTCAGAGAAGTTTATCACTATAGAAAACAAGGTGGATTTGTCTCATGAGGATGGCCAAAGAGAAATTGAAGAAGAGGAGTGTTATGTTGTAGAGGTGTTGGAGAAATTGTTGAAGAAAACTAAGCCATGAGGAGAAGAAAATCAGAGAATTAATGTTGCATTTGAACAAAGAGGAATGTTGTTAGAAGCATCAGTAGAGACTTTAGAGTCTCATGTTTTTAAAAGTAATAATTGGTATGTTGTTGCAGGTATTGAAGGAAGAGAAGAGAGACATATACAAAATTATGTCATAAAAGAAAAAAGAGGGGAACACTTTGATATTGTGCTCAATAATTTTGAGGATAAATTAAAAATTTTAGAGAATTTGTTGAGTAATCAGGATCCCATAAGGAAAGAAAATGCATCCATAAATGAAGAATGTTCACACATGTTTATTCATGATAGAATTTTTAATGTTCAATTTCATTCAAAGAATGTAATTGAAGCAATGAGGATGTTGATGGTGAAGATGTCTAAGAGAAGGCATGTAGAGGAAAGAAATATCTACATCAGCAGAGCAAGTGAGAAGACAAGAAGCACCAGAAGACAAGTAACAAGGGAAGATTTCCAAAGCAAAGCCAGTGGGGCATTGCAGCATAAGAAATGGAATCGAGGAGAGTTGCAGTCAGTAGAAACAAGACAATAGAATAACAATGAAGAAAGTGGAGAATAAATTGGATAGCTAGATGAGACTATCATGCAGTTTGAAGAATATGGACATATGATTTTTGAAAGCATGACAACAACACAAGACATGGATGTTACTGAGAAAATGTTGTACTGAGTTATAGAAGGATACAAGGAAGAAATGATGAAATTGATTGTCAAGAATGTTGCTAATATGGTAAGTGAAGTATGAAACACTTGGATTGAATTGGTTTCTTTAGTCAAATTCAAGAGAAGAATTTACAGAAAAGATTCCATAGGTTAAATGTGGAATTAGAAGAGGTGAAATATTGTGTATGTGAGTATTCTCAAAATATTGAGAGTAGTCAAGGATAAACAAATAAAGATGCAATGCAGCCAAAGGATACTAGCAACATCAAACAAAAACAAGGATGCTTAGCCCAGGAAGATGTTATTGGAAGCAATCAAGGATTGCAAGGGGTAGAAAAAATTGATTATGTGATTGAAGAACTGTGGAAGTTGATGATGGAGCGGTCTAGATGGAGGAAGTTGACAACAAAAGAGATGATCAATCATAATTTGAAACTGATTGAAGGAAGAAAAATGAACCAGAAGGAAGTTGATATGAAACAAAAATAAAGGTGTAGGGCATTTGGATGACAACAAACTAAGGTTTTGGACCCTAGAGCTTTTCATCAGCATATGAAATCACATGATCAAGAGATCATGAATGTTTTCAACATTGGGAGTCTAATGCAGGAGCATCCTGCCTTCCATATTTTTTTACATTTGGCAGAGATCTAGGGGGTCTTTCATTTAGGTTCCATAAGCATGATTTAATGTATTTTTCTATGTTTTTGAGAATTTGGAATGTAATGTGTGTGTGAGGATTAAAATGTAAATGTTATCAAATGTATGAGAACATGAGGCTTGAGAAATATTAGGAGATATTAGATCTCATAGGGATTGTGAGTCCTAGACTTAGGATTTGGTTGATGATTTTGTAGATCTAGATGATTCTTAGGATATTATTGAGTGGATTGTGGATCTGAAATAGAAATGGTTGTAGAATCCTTTTGTATAAATTTTGTAATCCTTCATTGCATTAGGGGTGGCCAAATGAATATTTATCAGGCCAATATATTGGAGGTTGGTCCAATCAAAGGGATAACGAGGGTTATAGCCTATTGATTTAATCTAGGAAAAATAAGGCATGTGAGCCTATATAAATTGTATGTACAGTAAGTGTACATTTGATGAATACAAATTATTTGTTCTAGAATATAAGTGCATTGTACATCTCTGTGGAAATTAAGTGAATATATGTGTATCAAGATAACTATGTATTTGCAAGTGTAAGGATTGTTACAGGATGAGAGAAAAGATCTTGATGATCATTGATCATCATCAGGATCAGAGATCCATATAAGTGTCGTGGAGAAGCTCAGGAAAAAAAGCTTCTTAGGGTTTGGCAGAAGAACATTGTGCAGTGTATAAACCTCAGGAAGGTGAGAGCTACAGGAACCGTCGATTTGCAGAAAGAAAAAATTGTGACCATCGAATGGTGGAGTCAACTTTGGAAGAGAAAGCTATTGTGGTTGTCTGATCACTCCGCTAGTGAATGATAGCCATCCAATCGAAAGAAAGGAGTAACTCGATAGAATGTAATTCTTAAAGACATATAAGAAAAAGTATTATGTGGTTTTCTCTTGCTTTGGGTTTCCACGTAAAAAAATTGGTGTATTGTATGTGTATGATTGCTCATTTGTTAATTGTTTATTTACTCTGCAACTATTGGATGATAATGATACATTAATATAGCACTTGCATTTTGTATTTAAAAAGGATTGTTGCTCTATTAATTCACCCCCCCTCTCAGTAATCCAACAGTAGAAGGGGATATTATTGACAACCATACAATTGGATGTATGTATGGTTTTCCTCTTGAATGAAAATTCCCTTTCCCTTGAGAAATTCTTCATCTTCCTAAGTTATTATCTTGGGATTTTCCCCAACCCACATGTTTCTAAATTGTCTAACAAAACTATCTTGAACATTGTAAAAATTGAATTGTGCTTTATGTTTGCATAAGACCAGGTTCTAGAATTGAACTGGTTCGTTGTGTATATTTACACTCACTTTAATAGGAATATTGTCAAAGACATTGCAATAGACAACTGAAAACACTAGATATGCAACCATAAAAAATATTTTAGTACTTAAATAGTTGCTCAATTGAAAACAAAGGTCTTCTGATATCACCTCCACCCAATCAAACATCACATCCTTCTGAAAGGAAAATTACAGTGCATACAATGTTAACCTGGGTATGTGTGAATTTGACTGCCGCCCAACTACAAGCGCGAAGGTCCATGAAAAGTCTCGGTATGGCTCTTGTAGAAAAGTTATATCAATTGTTGAAAGTTCACTCGAAATGTTTACAGACAGTAGAATAAATTCTCTCAATATATTGGAACCACCTACCTGAGAGGCTAGGAAGGAATTTGCATCGGCAACCTTAAGGGGTTTATTGGCATAAGGAAGATGGATCATTTTCTTGAATATCTTGGGAGTAAGCACAACTAGATTATTTTCTCTTGTTGTGACTTTAATCATTATTGTCCTGGAATCAAATCTTCAAGCACACTAGGATACCAGTTCCTTGAAGTTGAAAATTTTAAGTACTCAGCCAACGTTGACAAGCCCTGTGGTCAAAAGTTTTTCATTTTTATTTTCTTTTGGACTCTTGTCTAAAAACCACTTGTAGGAAGCAGACCAGTGGAAATGTTTGTCCTATCTCACTAGTGAATTGACAGTATCACCGCAAAAGGGCTCAGTTCTTATTCTATTTTCCATACCACTACCATTATTGATCTAAATTTTAGGGGGTATATGGTCTAAATTCATATGCAAAAGTCATAAAGCTATAAAAATAATAGATTTCCCATGTGGATCACAGATATACCCACCTCCTCATTAATTAATTGAGCTAACAGGTTGCCCATATGGGTCAAAGAGAGTCTCAGCTCTCCATTAATGTATTGGGTTTTATTTTCCACTACTTAGTTAGTTGGGTAGTTAGATCTATTATTATAATAATGGAGACTTGTTTAATGAGATCTTTCCATTATTGTATTGGGTTTTATTTTCCACTACAAAGTTATCTGGGTAGTTAGATCTACTATAATAATAGAGACTCATTTAATGAGATCTTTTTTACTATGTCCAATGGCCCATTTTGTAATGTTATATAAAGGCCTAACAAGCCTTCTCATAATATGAAGTTACTCATTTTGGCTTCTCTCATATTTTCTATTGTTCATTGTAAGATTAATTAGCTCTAAGTGATTTACTAGTAATTAGTTTTATAGGTGAGGCTCCTCTTTGAGCCTCGCCTCCCGAGTACTTCATTTACATGTTTTTTCCATGCTTCTTTTCATGCAATATTGACATGTCTAAGCTCCTCCTCTCTCGGCATTCAAGCCATCCAGATCTCAGCCTACGAGATCTAGATCAGTGGTTTCAAAGAGGGTACGCTCTCCATTGAAATAAGGGTTTGAAGCATGCTATGGGTTCAAACATTTGCAGCAATCACCAACCTCATGTTGGTACTATCGGAATCCATTTGTCAGGCCATACACTGTAAGCATCAAAGTTGGTCCATAGGCACTATAGATCTCTTTTTACCCGCATATATTTGTTCACCATTACAAGGAGAACCATACACAAATTCACTACATCCATACATGGATTCACTACGTATATACATGGATCCACTACATCCATTGGTCTGTAATATTTTCAACAAATTTGTAGGGTTTCCATGCTACCCATGGAGGTTCCACAACCTCTACAATAACCCATGTTTCTCTACAAACCCTTGGCATCCTTTGTGGCCCTCTACACTCATCCAACTTCAAAGAGGTTCTACAACATCTACACATAATTTCATAGGATCTACCATATCTCATTAGAAATATCTTTTCAATATATCAAAAGGGTATTTCACGGAATCTCATTTGGCTTCCTAGTTTGAGAGATATCATCGATTAAATCTCAGCATGTATTTGACCCAAGGAGGCCTCACATACCACCATATTCAATGGTATTTTTATCCCTGCTCAAAAAACTACAGAAGGAGTTTCATATATGGCTAGAAATATCTCTTCAAGATGTCCAATGGGTATTTCAAGGAATTTCATTTCGTTGTCTGGTTTATGAAATATCCTTGTTTGAAGCAGCACATGTATGTAACCAGCATGGTCGCGTGCCCTTCAACTTAGGCATGTTTTTTCTCAATCTATAGGAAACCTGAGAGAACTTATGTTATATCAATGGAAACTTCTCTCCATCAGCTCAAATGGGTATTTTATGGAATTTCATTTTGTTTCCTAGTTTGATAGATATCATTGATTGAATATCTAAATGTCTTTCTTCCAAGATGGTTGTGTGTCATTGGAACTTCAGCAAGATTTTTCTCACTCCATGGGCCCCCTAATAAAAAATTCCATATACCGATGGAAATATCTCTTCAATATCTCAAATGGGTCTTCGACGAAATTGGATTTCATCACTTGTAGCATAAGTTATGAATAAATTTGTAGAAGGATATTCAAAGCCTCCAAAGTCATGGTTTTTCCATTTTATTAATGTAAACGATTATGGGTCAACCACAAAAAACCCTTCCCTTCATTGGGAATTAGAACATTGTACTCATGGGTCTCTTTGTAGCATGAGTGAAATGATGGGGGACCATCATTTTCTAATGGGGGAGGAAAGATCTGAATTTTAGGGGGTATATGGTCTAAATTCAGATGCAAAAGTCATAAAGCTATAAAGATAATACATTTTCCATGTCGATCCAAGAGATACCCACCTCCTCATTAATTAATTGGGCTAACAATTTTCCCATATGGGTCAAAGAGAGTCCCACCTCTCCATTATTGTATTGGGTTTTATTTTCCACTACTTAGTTAGTTGGGTAGTTAGATCTATTATTATAATAATAGAGACTCATTTAATGAGCTCTTTCCATTATTGTATTGGGTTTTATTTTCCACTACTTAGTTAGTTGGGTAGTTAGATCTATTATAATAATAGAGACTCATTTAATGAGATCTTTTTTGACTTTTTCCAATGGACCATTTTGTAATGTTATATAAATGCCTAGAAAGCCTTCTCAGAATATGAAGTTACTCATTTTGGCTTCTCTCATATTTTCTATTTTTCATTGTGAGATTAATTAGCTCTGAGTGATTTACTAGTAATTAGTTTTAGAGGTGAGGCTCATCTTTGAGCCTCACCTCCCGAGTACTTCATTTACATGTTTTTTTCCATGATTCTTTTCATGAAATATTGGCACGTCTAAGCTCCTCCTCTCTCGGAATTCAATCCATCTAGCTCGCAATCCCCGAGATATGAATCAATTATAAGGAGAACACCTTCTTGCGAAGGTTTTTATAGAATCTCCCTGAAAAATATGTACCTTCTCTATTTATAGAGGAGGTGGGTGGTCAGAGGTTTTTGCAGAGGTTTTTTTATCGGTGCACCTTTAATATCAATATGCATCAGTGTGTACATGAAAAATAAATCACTAGTGCATCAATGTTCAAAATCATCGCCATACTTTATAATAAAAATGCACGCATCGATTCCCCATGGCGTAGAGAATTCGGTGAGGGAGTGCACTGTTAAGGCACTCAGTAAGTGAAGTCACTAATTCGAAACCTTTGGGGACACCTCAAATCCAGCCATGTTAATGGATGGTGTGGTCCAGTTCAGGTGCGATTCCTGGGTGATTTTGACGGCTTAGATTCCCTTAGGTCATGACAACTCGGCCATATGACAATCCCACAAGTCAGGTATATTTAACTAACTAAAAAAAAAAATTCACACACCGAATAAATCTCACTAGTGTCGTTGAACATTACGTATCAGTGTGTCTCATTGTCATCAGGCGCACCACGGTAGGGTAAAAAAAAATTACCAAACTGGTTTTCATTGTTACAGTGCATCTTGTGCTTCCAAACTCTCAAGAAAGCACTAATGCTCACTGTCCTTCCTAAGACACCCTATTTTTGGTGCTCTACACCAACTTGGATAGCTCAATAGGTAGATTCCACACATTTCCAAATTTTGGAAATTACCATGAATTTTCATTTCCTCTTGTTGACGGGTTCAACTTCGCCCGACAATAGTAAGGGGTACTCCACAGTATATGGTCTGAACTATACTATACACCATTTAAATTAGGAGTCCCATCCAAAATTTGGCCCGGCTACCATTGTTGTTGTCTTATTTTTTGTTTTTCTTACCAGTTACGGCCCAGTGTACTGATGAGGTGGATGGATGGTGAGAATGCAATGCAAAGATGTATATGAAGACCATGTATGTAAAAACAACTAATATATTACTAATCTATACTAACCTATCCTATCTAGGAGCACACTAGAGTAACCAATGAGTTATAATGCACCCAAAATCTTACAAAACTTTTATACATTTAGTTGCAACAAAAGAGGAATATTGGAGACAAATGCATGCATATGTATATAATCAGATTAATCTAGATCACAACAATGTATACTGCAATAACCCACAAATCTCAAGGAATTCAAATATTCAAAGAAACATCAATAACTATAGAATGACAAATATTGTATAAGAATTAGTCTACAACAAACAAGCATTCTTAGAGTCCATAGAAACAACAGTTATCTTCACTTAAAGTAGTTCAAAGCTCTGATCCATTTCTACACATAATTATTTATATTATATGTTGGTCGTGAGGGCTTCTCAATATTAATTAACAAAGTATATGTTCTCGAAACATTTACTAGGTCTATACAATGCTTGAAAAGACAAAAAAAAAGTCATTATCCAATGAGCTTCTACCCTATTTTATACAAAAAGCTAGTAACTCCTATGTGTCATTCCACCTTATTCTTGAAGAGGTAGTTAAAATACTTTTCATCTTCTATATCCTAATGACAAGAGGTAGAAATAATGAAATTTGAAGTGGTTAGGAAAAGGACGAGAGAAAAATAGTCGTTTTGTCCTTTCCCTATGAACTTTTTCTTTGGAGATAAGTTGTCCAAACTTCCAACTAGTCATATAGTGACCCTATTCTCCTATATGTTACATGTTTCAGTGTTGCATCGTTCATGGAAATGTTGTCATCAAGGGTGCTCATATCCTTCTCTAATTTTATCATGAAATCTTGTACCATAGTGTGAACCTTCATTGGATGTAGCAGATGTTGGTCAATGAGATTGGTGGAGACAAACATTGTCTCTTCGACTATCTGTTTCCTTCAACTCGTGTTATCCTGGACTGCATTCACCAATTATTTGTGAACAAATTCTTCCCAAGTTCATCTAATATTGGTAAAAAACCATTCCTTATCAGTTCTTGGGCAACTTTGTGAGTCCTTGAACATATTTCCATCGCCTTGGTTACTTATTTATCTTCTCTTTTCCCTATCTATTGGAAATTATCTAATGTGTATAGATCTGTATTTCTAGCTTATTTTGAGGGTCTATACAACTCAGTAGGTGCATAAGGATTATTTTCTATCCATGTATCAATGTCACTTATACCTTCATGAATAGTGTTGTATTGTGTCACATTCATTTGTATCTAGTTATTTTGGCTAATGACTATTGCAGTAGCATCTTGGAAGAGGTGTAGATTGGAATAAATGTCAATGATGGCACCTTCCAAATAGTTCCTAACTTTTTCCACACTAGCCTTAAAGTTGAGGAGGGTCCTTTCATTAGTCTTTACTTGCTGAAGTGTTTACTTGTTGAAGGGTCCTTTCATTGGTATTTACCAGATGTGCTACGTTTAGACATGTGACTTGCGCTAAGTTGTGAGAAATTCAAAATTATATAGGCATTCATCATGAAAGATAAAGGAAAATTCTTGTAATCAAATAGATTAAGAAAACCAACCTAATTAAAGAAGAAAAATCAAAATGAAAAATAGAATCAAGATTTATTTATGTACAAGTGATCGACAACCTCAATGGCTAACTGTATAGTGATTCAGGACTTGGTCATTTACAAGGATATAGTTGACTTCCTCCTGAAGTTTCTGTAATTGAAAAGTACCTTGGCCATTTTTTTCTTTAATGAGGTAGGGACCAAGCCAAATTTGTTGAAATTTTTAATGTTTCCCTTTATCTTCATGTAATTTGTCCCATTTTATAACTAAGTCCCCAACTTGGAACTCTTTCTCATCTGCATACTTCTTATCAAACCAAAGTTTTACTGTTTGTTGGTGAGCTTCAAACTTGTTTTTGGTTTTGTCATGTATTTCCTCCAGGATTAGCAAGGTATCGATACAACTTTTGATGACATGGAATTCTCTACCTTGGTATTGTTTTGTAAGTTGGAGGGAATATAGGTAGATGTTTGAGGGTAGAACTACTTTTTTCCCATACACAATAAAGTAAGGTGAAGTTCCAATGGAAGCTTTGGGCATGACACAATCCACCCAAAGAGCATTTTGTAATGCATTGTGCCAATTTCTCTGGTGATAAACTACAGTTCATTTAATGATACGGATGATGTTCTTGTTCATAGATTCTACTAAGCCATTTCCTTGGGGACAGTAGTTGGCTAAGTATTTTAAAATAATCCACTTTTTTAATGCATACTCATATAATTTCAAGGATGAGAAGTAAGTAGCATTATCAAATACTAAATATTTAGGAATTCCAAACCTTGTGATAATGTGTTGTTCGAGAAAAATTATTACTACTTCCTCATTCACTTTGACTAAAGGTATTACTTCAATCCAACGTGTGAAATAATCAGTAATAGTTAGAATATACCTGTGTTTCTTGGGAGAATGAGGATTTATATCACCAATAATATATAGGCCCCACTGCTCGAAGGGTTCTTGCATTGCTACAAGTTGGAGAGGAAGAGAAACTTTATGCTCCCTCCCCGCAACCTTTTGACATGCTCCGCAGCTCCTTGAGTATGCGTGAGCATCCTTGAAGAGTGTGGGTAAATGGATCCTACTCTCAACACTGTGTGAGTCGTTGTGTCTCCTAAAAAATGACCACCATCCGGTCCATCATGCATATATTTTAGGACATTATTATCATCTTGTCTTTCGAGGAACTTGAGTAACACTCCGTCGTAATTATTTCTGACCAAGATACCATGTAACAACTGATATTGTAAATATTTCATCTGTAGCACTCTTTTTTTCTTAGCATTGAGATGGTCTGGAGTAGTGCCATATTGTAGATGGTATTTAAGATCATTGTAACACGATCCTTCAATGGTTGGGACATATGGAACCTATTGAGTATATATTATAGTTTCATCTTGACAACCATCCTCATCTTGTTATTGAACGTCAACTCCTTGTGTCACTAATTTACATAAGACTTGACCTTTCACAATATTGGCTAGTTTGAATTCAAGGTTGTACTCTTGTAGATCCGCCATCCAATTCCCTTGTCTTTAACCTAGTTCTTTTTGGAAAAACATGGACCTTACTTCTGGGTGTGGGACAATGAATTTAGTATGATTTTTTAAGATATAAGTTATGAATTGCTTGATTGCTTTATGGAAAGCAAAGGCTTGCTTGTCCACCAAAGGAAAATTCAGTTCTACACCTTGTAACCCAATGCTCATAAACACAATGGTGTATTTGTCTCCTTGTTCATCCTTTTGCATGAGCACTACTGCTAACAAGTAATCGGGCGTGAATTTGTATAGCAGGAAGTCCTTGGAGAAATTAGGACTCTGAAGAGATGGTGCGTTGGATGTAGCGGTTTTAATGTTTTCAAATGCTTCCTTCTCCAAGGGTGTCCATTTGAACTACATGTCATTTTTAATCATCTTTTGTAATGGTTTCACAATTTCAACAAAATCTGGAACAAACCTTGTTATGAAATTGATTATGTCGAAGAATGATTGCATGGACCTCTTGCTATGTGGTGGAGCAATTTGTAGAATGGCCTTGGTTCTTTCTGGATCCACCGAAATTTCATCTTTAGAAATAATGTGTCCTAATAAAATACCTTCTGAAATAGCGAGTATAGTTTTCTTGGGATTAAGAGAAATCCTATGCTTTCTGCACTGTTCAAAAATCTATCTTGGATGTTTTGGATGGTCTTCTCTTTTTTTAGAATAAATGGCGACATCATCAAGGTAAACCACCACACTTTGACCGATTAATCCTTTGAAAGAAATGGTAATTTCCCTCTGAAAGGTAGCTCCTGCATTCATAATAACAAAGGGAATCTGTCTTTTGACCACCTATTTTGACTAGGTGTCAACTTCATGTACCATGAATATATGTACCTTGTGGTACAACAAGCTTGAAAACCTATGGCTCAGCAGGGAAATTATGCCCCCATAATTTCTTTCTCTCTCCACGGAATGTATGCTCCCCTGCGTGGGAAATGTTTTTAATTTAACATGTTATCATGGGTTAAGATTTAATGATTTAGTGTCCTAGTACTTTATCATTAGGGAAATCCTTTCATCGAGTGTTTTTTTTCCTTGGGTAATTAATTTTGCTTCTCCAACAATTTTAATTACTTGAGTTTTTCACTCAAATTTACTCCAAAGTGGTGAAATATGTTCTAATGATCAAGCCCAGTAGGTAGATAAGGGATGAAAGTGTTTTATATTACCATGCTAGACATCTCCTAGAGTCTTGTGGAATTCTGTTAAGTTTTGATAGGATTTTTTAATAATTAAAATTTCCCATAAATTGGAAATTTGTAATTGTTTTTGGTGTAAAATGTAAAAATGTGGTCCTTGGGGATTTTGTATAGGGGTATGGGTACTAAAATAAAATGTCTTATGACCCCCTACACCCTTGTACCAAGTTTCATCTCAATTGGAAAAATTTTGCCAGGTCAATTTCCATGAGTCTAAATCACTCAAAAATCAGTAAATAATTGGCTAAATTAAAAATGTCAAATTTTGCTAAAAGTTGTAAAACATGAGAAAAGGGGGAAACATTGTTTCCTAAGTCATTTCTATGTAACATGGGGTCAAATAAATCAAATCCGCCCTTTCCTACCTCTCATTCAACTTAACTTTAGAGAGGGGGGCGAATTTGTCTCTTGTGGGGCTCACCATCTCCATTGGATTGGTCATTTGGTGATGGGGACCGCATGGGAGGCCAATTCCACACCTTGGGTGACCCATTGGGGCATTAGAGAGAGGTTTAAACTTAGTATAGGGGGTTTCTTCCCCCATTTTTTAGTTTCCTCTTCTAATGGGAGTTCCCCTCTCTCATGGTGCCCCCCCTTTGAATGAGCCTCCCTCTTTTGGGAGTGACACTTGTAATGCATGAAAGAGGGGTCTCTCCTATCTCCCTCCCTTAAAATAAAGGCCCCTCTCCTCATTTTTCACATCTAATTTCATATCAACTCCATGCTTCTCAATTTTCTCCTCACTCTCTCTTTCTCTCCCACCATTTCTCTCTTGTAACATTGTTTTCATATTGCAGCCATTCTTTTCAATAATAGAAGTGAAGATTTGGAGGAACTCTTGGTGTTCTTGCGGTGACCTCTTGGTGTTCTATTGGATTATTCTTGGTTTTCTTGTGAGGTAATATTTTTGCAATTTGTATTTATTTTGCTCACATTGTTTTACTTGAAAAACCCCAAGCAATGTATTTTGTTGGGGATAAATCTCTAGTAGTATTGTTGTAGATTTATGTGAGTTGTTTTTCTTTGAGTTTGGAAAGTATTTTGTGAACCATTTTGAAGGACTCACTTTATTTCCTCATTGTGTATCGAGTATTTACAACTTTGCAGGTTACCAAATCTGTGAAGAGTGGACTTAAAAAGCTTCACTTCACTTCACCTAAATTTCTAATATCATTTATGCACTCTCTTATCTATTTTCTGCACTTATTCATCTCCTAAATCTTGCTTTCAAATCAATATTTAAGTTCATATTTTCTATATAAAAATTTAAGTTTTATATACTAACCAAAACTAACTCATTTGAAGTGATTTCTAGCAATTTCCATCACACTTGTTGTTTTTTGCAGGTTTTTGCCAGTACAAGGCGAGGTGCTTCCCAATTTTGGCCACAAGAATCTCAAGGAAGCATCTAAAGGCCTTGGTGCAAAACCCTCTCCTTATTCTTTCTTTCAAAATCATTGTAATCATCCCAAGGGAGTCTCTTGGTCTTGCATTCTTTTATCATTTCCATAAGTTGTAAATTGCAAATTATTTTCAATTTTTGTTTATGCCCACACCTTACATGTGCGTGGGTTTGCCACCCTTACAAAATCGTGTTGGCTAGTTAGGAATTTAATTTTCTATTTTTCTTAATTTGTTTTCCCCACTTCTCCCACAAAGATAAGGTTGAGTGGCTAGTGTTATCTTTCTCTATTTTATTTCCAAATTATTTACCCACCTTGGCACAAAATCGGTAGGCTTTCCCTCCACATTGTGCCATAGTTGTGAGGTTTGCAAATTCATTTTTTTTCCCACCTTTGTCCTTAAGGAAGATTTGTGTGGCTAGATTGTTCATTTAATTTATTTCAAGTAATTTTAATTATTCATCTATGCCCACACCTTGCATGTGAGTGTCTTTGCCACCATTGCAATATCGTGACGGGTAGTTAGAATTTATTTTCTTTGAAAAAGTAATCAAACTCGTGCCCTGCCTTTTTCCCTGTATTCCCTCCCCTTGCCACTTTGTGGATATTGGGTAACAATAAAGGGAAAAGGATTGTGTGGCTAGTCTAATTAGGCACCTAATTCTAGTATTGCTAACACCATTAAAAAGGGGTGACTTGGGAGGCTAGACGGGGTTGAAGCCAGAGACAATTTCACGGCACTATGTGTCCTCCTTGTTGAGTGCCCAAGAATCTTGGATTTGACCTATGGAGCTAGAGGGTAACCTTCTTGTTCCCTTATTGAGCACAAAACACTTCCTCTTGGTTGAAGGGATAAGGATTTGGGGTAGTAACATAGCTTATTCTTACAACTTTCACATATAATTGCCCCTAATTCAAAGAGAGACCTAAAAATATATCAAAAGTAACCTAGACACATTGCAACACTTTCAACTCACATTTTCTACATTTCAATCTTTTCTTTATTTTCAAGCAATTTACTTTTCAAGCAGTTTCACTTTCAAGCAATTTCATTTCATGTGAATAACTATTCTTTCATTTCAAGTACTCTTTATTCATTTGAACATAATTCTTTAAAGTATAAAGTTGTCTTTCAATTCATTGTATAGATATCTCATAGATTTGTTTCATTTTTGTAGAAGAATCTTTCTTTATATATATATATATATATATATATATATATATATATATATATATTTCTTTTGTGTATATTGGAATAATTGGGATTGGATAATCTTTAGGAACTGGTCTAATTCTTGTTGTGTTAAGTAAAAGGTTTGTTTGTCATTGAAATATTGCATCTACATGATTGCTTGTCATTGGGTTGGGTCTCCCTAATCAATAAATCAATTAACTCCTAGAAATTTAATAAAAACTTCGCATAGTTTGATAAGGTCTAGCCCCCTTGGCTTCCCTAGGAGTGAGCCTAGAGAGAAGGAGTCTAGATCGAGGTGACAGTGGGTCTAGAATTAGGTTTGTGCCTCCAAGGACACACCAAGTGGGTTGGATACTTATCCACACTTGTAGGCATGTATTAAGGTGGCAACACCGTCTATAAGCATAAGTTCTCCATTTAGTTTAGAAAGTGGTTTTTAATCGGTCTGGTTCTGCCACGAGAACGTGATTGTATCCCGAAAATATGTCTAATAGAGAGAATAGTTGAGATCCGGAGACGATTTGTAGGATTTGTTC
This sequence comes from Picea engelmannii, assembly GCA_009831015.1. Taxonomy (NCBI): domain Eukaryota; kingdom Viridiplantae; phylum Streptophyta; class Pinopsida; order Pinales; family Pinaceae; genus Picea; species Picea engelmannii. The sequence continues at coordinate 23,402 of WSFP011399672.1, forward strand.
CATTGGGGGAACTAGATATTTATATTTGTTGGAAGCGCGATTGATATTTCAGAAATATATACAGATTCTTATTTCTCTTGACTTTTTTCTTACGGGCACCTTATTAGAGACCCAAGTTGAATGTTTCACTTTGAAAATGATTTGGGCATCTAACAATTTATTGAGTTCTTTCTTCATCAAAGGTTCCAGAGTCAGATGTATCTTTTTAAGCTTCTACTAGAACGTCTTGGGCCCTTCTTTGATGGGGATCACATGTTGTATAATTTGTGTATCATATGTCTTCAAGTCATCATATGTCCAGGAAAAAACATCTCGATACTTCTTGAATAACTTTGTGAATGTGTAATTTTCTGAATCTGAACAACACGTGCCCATGTTGACATATTTAGGTTGCTCATATGTTCCCAAATTGACCAAGAAATGCATCCTGAACTTGGATTGTAAATCAAATAATATTTCAAGAGTCAAAATGTTCTTTAGAACACAATTTGTTTTCACCTTGTTAGTTTCTTCTTGATAAGTTTGCAACTCTTGTTGATGTACCTCATCATCGATCACTGAATCTTAGCAGTGTGTCTGAACTAGTAAGAAAGTTGATAATATGATAATTGTTGTTGAACACTCTCCAACTCATGACATTGTCTGGTACGGAGGGCCTAAACATCATTTCAATCGAAAAACCATCATCAGGAGGCATAAACCTAGATGTTTCATTGGCCAAAATATCTACATCTATATTTTGATCGCATGGTATAGAATTAATATTAAATGCATCAAATGAATAAAGCAGATTCCATACCTCTTGTTGGTAAGCCTTTAGATATGGATACAAGCAATGAATAGTGTTTATTACCTGCCGAACAATGATCTCAGAATCACCAAACACTGTAAGATATTTTACTTGAAGGTGAATGTCTTTTTTAAGGCCATGAACTAAGGCTTCGTATTCAACGGTGTTGTTGGTGCATTCAAACTTTAAATAGCATGATATGACTGTTTTTCCTTGGTTGGGTTCAATTAGAACACATCCTATTCTAGATCCATCCTATGTTTTAGAGCCATTGAAGAACATGGTCCACATATTAGGAATATCATTCTTGTTAGTCAAACTAAATCCTAACTTAGTTACTAATGGACAATCGCTATTATGTATTCATGGGAGGAGGCTTTATTGTAACTCTGATGGTATTTCAAAAGTTTGTGCTTCGTGACAAACATAATCATTTTCAAAAAATTAATTCCCCAAAACATAATGAGCAAAGCTTTTGGGTTCGTTATTACCCTCCAATTATGTCATTGTGTGCTTCACTATTTACACAGATTTGATTGGATTTTCCTTTATGAGGAATCCATGGATGAGGCCAATCAGTAGGGAAATAACCTTGAAGTTTGGTCGATTAGTCTCTTCTTAAGAGAAAACCATAACTCTCTGGTATGTCTACCACAATTATGTCTATAGTTTGATGAACTATGGGATCGGATGATAGTCTAATTAAAACATCTGTGATTTCACCTTTTACCTTAAAATATGTCCCATCTAATTGGATGATAATAGTTCTTGTTATTTGTGGAACATCATTTATCTTTTGGAAAACAGAAAGAGGCATGATATTGGAAGAGGCACTCAAATCTTCTAAACAATTGTGTACATTGAAATTAAAAATTTCATATGTAAGCAGAAAAGGTACCTATGTTTTTTGTGTTTATAGTTACTGCTATATCCATTTTGTGTATCTCTTGTGCATCACTTTTCGAGCTTAAGAAGCCCTTTTTACGAACATGGAAATGGAAGTTGGGAGAGAATTATCGTAAACTTCGATTTACAATTCCTGAGTTGGCTTAGCTTCGGGCTAGAACTTGTTTAATATGGTCATGAATCTTTGATTGAAGTCTTTGACCCTTTATTTCGAACTCATGGTGGCGGAGAACAACTCAGCCATCAGAGCTCCCATAGTAGTTTCTTCGACAATTTTTTCTAGAAAATATTTCTAGAACTTCTTCCAGCTAGTTATAGATCCTATCAGTAGGTTGAAATACCACGTGGGAGATGAATTTTAAAACGTATAGGGGAAAATTCTGCATACTATGTCTTCATGTTGGACGTTCATAAGCCTAATCGCTAGTATAAATTTCTTGATATGATCTTCAGGCAATCCAAAGGTTTCGGGATCGAACTTTGGTAGCAACTTCTCTGGATGACGAGGAAGGTTATGAACTGGTCCTGGGAGGGCCAAAGCGTCTCTGGCTAACCATGGTTGATTGTTAAGAGGCGGGTTCCCCCTTTCATCATTATGGTCGTCGTTGCCTTCCATATCTTCAGACTATGAGTTAAACTCCTCTTCTTCTGAAAAATCAGTTGGTTCAGAGACGTCGTTGGCTGGCGTTTCGGGTATCAAATAAAGAGGTTCTTGGATTTCAATAATCGCAAAATATATTAAGTGTTCTACCGAGTGTAAGAAAACATCGTCGAGAGTAATAACCACTGGTCTTATTTGTTTTTTTATTTGAGGGAGTATGGGAGCTAAGGAAAATGCACCGATCTGTTGGGCGTAGGATCTTGTGATTCTTCTGAATTGATTTACTTCCTTGTGAGGAAGAGTGTGAGGTATTTCAAGGTGAAAAGGTTCTTCCTCAAGCTGGGGTGAGTTACTCATTCTAGGAGTACTCAACGTGTGTGGGTTGTCTTGGGAATGACTAGCCATGCATGTGGGCTATTTTGAATCTATAGGTTGTTTGAAATACTCTGTAGAATATATATCTAGCCATTCATTCTTAGCCCCTCCTTCTAGTGCAAATTATGTTGATGGGTCTTAAATCCCTTGACTCAACAATAGGAACCAAACCCGCCACCGAGGCCCAATTAGACTCTGTAGCATTTAATAGTGGAATGGTTCTCCAGATCTTGCGATTCAGCCAAATTATTGATGGGCTTTACATTTTCTTGTGAAGGATCTTCCTTCGATTTGGACTATTCTCTTTTGTATATTTTCTATTGGGTGGGACCGATATGAGATGTAAGTCAGTATAAACCAACTTGGCAACAAAAATGGAATTAAGCTTAACTAAGGGGAAGAGGTTGAACTTAGGATAACCCGCTACTCAAGCATGCAGACAATAATTTTATACCACTGGCCTAGTACTAATACATTAACCATGTGAGCATCCAATTACTGTTTGAGATACTAGCTACTAGAAATAAAACATATATGCAATGAGCTAATGGCAAGAAAAATAATTCATCTACCAGAACCTTTCATCCCATAATAACACAATGATTAATCTTCATCATTAAAG
>WSFP011399677.1:0-26695 GCA_009831015.1 Picea engelmannii
GGGGTAAAGTATTGCTGACTTCACCTTCTTCTTCACTCATGTCTTCATTTCTTTCTTCTTCTTCTCTTTATTCTACTCCAATATGTTCACTATTTTCTATATTTTATTCTTGATTAAAAATGCGCAAGGGGGGTGGTACAAAGAGGTGACCCAAAAAGTTATCTACTTGCAACCGTGCAAGACCATCTACTATTGTCAATTCGTCTCCCCCACCACTAAGGGAGACTCTATATTCCTCTTCTTCTAGCGCACCAACACACTATGCTCTACCTTCCTGTCCTAACTCTGCACCTCAAATGTGTGCTTTATCTCCTAGGCCAATCTACGCACAAAAAATCCACACTTTGTCTCCCGGTCCGATCTGTGAACTCCCACTTTGTGCACAATCACCCTCTCTAATCAACAAAATACTTCTTCGCATGCCATCCTCTCTTATTATCAACATACCATTACTTTTCTACTCATCTTCTTCTAAGGTTGCGACACTCAACAACAACCAAGGGGTGCAAATTTCATCACCTAGGTCCGTACTAGTATCACTACTGGTATCACTATTGGTATTCCTACTGGACATCATCTCGTCTATGGAGAAACTCTTTATGGGCCTATAATTATTTATGATCCACTCTGGCACAACATGCTCTCCCGCACTACCTCATGGTGCGATTTCATTTCTCTTCATATTATACCTGACCCCTCATAGTGAGCCCTTGGTTAATTCTTTTTCGCCTCTCTCTTATTCTCTTTGTCTTATCTCAACTCTTCTTGTGTACCTCTTGAATATTTTTATTCTCTGCTCTTCTAGTTCCATTCCATACCTCACCTCATCTCAACCATTTCTAGATATTCCTCAATGGATCCATATTCTCTATGAATTCCCCCCATCTTTGACCACTCCCCCCCACCGTGCTAGGGGATTTTACTCAACCATTTGATCGGGCTCCATGTGCATTAGGCCTTTATTCACAACCAACATTTTTATCCAAATTGGAATTTCTTCTAGCATTCGCATTCTTGGTCCTTCTGCAAACTTTCTTTCAACCTTGCTGAAAGAGTCAGTGTATTCCATGGAAAATTAAAAAATGTATCCTTATTTTACTCGAGAAAAATAGAATTCTATATCCCAAGTCCACTTGTTATCCAACACTCTCAGTTCTTCAATCTTGGCTTGATCCCAAGCCACTAGTTCCAATTGTCACACTGGAGAATTGGTAACAACTTGCCTTTTTGGAAATTCATGCAACAAACAAGGAAATTCAACAAAGAAAAACTCATGCGTATTTGAGTAAAGATACATGTCTTTCAATTGATTTTCATTCACCCTCATTCCTAGAGTCTCTCACAGGGAAAAATCATGTTATTTTTCCTTTACCCAAACTTGAATTTCTTCCTTAGAGGGATGCCACCTAATTTCTTTCATTCATCATTCCCGACAAGACTTTTAGGTCCCAACAATGGAACCATTTGTTGTGCGTTTTGATCCACACTTGCATGTTTCCTTCTTAACTCTGGGGATTTTAGACCCAAGTTTCATCCATATTTTTCCAACTAAAACCCTCTATCACCAACATATCAATCCTCGACCAAGGCCAAGGAAGGTCTCACCCGAGATGCAAAGAGGATCACATAGACCATAAGGTCCCGTGACAGGGATGAAGGCTAAACACATGAAAATTCATCAGGATTGGAATCCATGTAGCTCATCTATGATAGATTATTAGGACTAAGAATTAAAACAATACACACACATATTCAACTCATACTCTTGGAAATTTTGTTGTCATTGATGTCAACCCTAGAAGAAGTCCAGAAGCCCAAAATCCCCTAGAATTAATGATTGATATCAACTATATAAGAAGTCTAGAAGACTCTAGAAGTGATGAGTGTATTTGAAGAAGTCTCCAAAGTGGTCCCCTTATGGTGTAGCTTTAATCATGTCCCTCATGGGAAGAAACTTTGAAGAAGTATACAAGAATCCTCGAAGGTGTGGTCATGAATCTTGAAGGTGTTTGAAGAAAAAGAGGATGAAGGACATTGCAAATACATGTAAAACCCTCATATATGGATAGCCCTTGTCATTCCATTTCCAATGGTAGGTGGTACGTCAGGTGGTTCCTCACGGTTGAGAAGTTATGCCCTTTTAAATATGAAGCCCCAAAGTATGAAGGAGAAGTTACAAGTCGGTCCCAAAATTAATTAAAGTAGAAAAAGTTGTTGCAACAATAAGTTACAGGTCGACCCTAAAGTCAAATAAAGGAGGTATTTCAAAAAGTATAAATACACATCAAGAACCTTTCATTTTTTCATTCAAGCAAGTGTGTGTTTATGGTATGGAGCTAGCATAAGTGGGTCTGCACTTGTGCTAGGAGGATTGACGATCTCAACAAAGAAAATATGGATTAGGAGAAAGGAGGTTGAGGAGAGAAAGAAGTGACTATGCTAGTTTTAAAAGGTTATTATAAGGTTGCAGTTGAGCAAGGTGCAAATTTATGAGGTTATACACGGGTCAGAGTGGAACAAAGTGTGGATGTATGTGGGTCACAATGGAGCAAAGAGTGGATTGCTGAGCTTATCCACAGGTCACAGTGGAGCAAAGAGAGGATGTACGCGAGTCACATTGGAGAAATGAGCAGATGTATGCAAGTCACAATGAAGCAAAGCACATATTTCCGTGGGTTGACAATGTATGAGTAGCAGATCTATGGATGTTTTTTGAAGAAGGAGCCCTTATCTTGATGCTAAGGTTGAGAAATGTATGATGATCAAAGATCTATTACATTAGTGTTTTCTCATGATGAAAGGTATGGTTGTCTACATGTTTTTAAATATGTCTTGGATATTATGGCATATGCTTGAGGCATATCTTGGAGAGTCTTTGGCATATGGATAGAGACATATGTTGGTGATATGAGATCTTATGTATTAGGTTGTTACAAAATGTAAGGTATTCTTTCTATATGTTTTGATGTTCACATATTGGTGGTTATGGTATATTCTTAAGACATATCTTTTGGTACATGGTTGAGGCATATCATGAATGATATGGCATATGTTCGAGGCACATATTTTGGTACATGGTTGAGGCATATCATGAATGATGAATGATATGACATATGTTTGAGGCATATATTTGGTACATGATTTATGGATATTATGTCACATATATATTGGCATATGGTTTGAGGCATATGTTGGTGATGTGGGGCATATGTTTTTGGTGATCTTGTCATATGATTTATGTGAGTGGATCTAGTTTTATTGATGATGATGATGTGATGATGATGTATCATTATCAATGATATGTTGATTATCAGTGACAGGTTGAGTATCAATGAAAATGATAGGTTGATTATCAATGACAATGACAAGTTTATTATCATTGACAGTGATAGGTTGATTATCGGTGACAGGTTCAGTGACATTTTGAGTTTCCATTTATATTTTAGGGAGGAAGGAAGGTACAAGGAAATGGGGTTGTAGCTTCCTTCCGGTTGGAGTCGAAGAATATAGGGAGTTGGAATTTCCTTCAGGTTGGAGCTTGTAAATAAAGGGGTTGGATCCTCCTTCTAGTTGGTGCTGGAGAATACAAGGAGTTGGAGCTTCCTTCAAGTTGGAGCCTGTAAACTAGGGGGTTGAAGCCTCCTTCCAGTTGGAGCTCGATAATTTGGGGAGTTGAAGCTTCCTTCAAATTGGATCCTGTAAATAGGGGCTTGGTGCCCTCCAGTTGGTGCTAGAGAATTTTAGAAGTTGGTGCTTCCTAAAAATGTAATCTTATGATATATAATAAAACATTCCGTGATTTTCTCCCATTTGGGGTTCCACGTAAAAATATCTTGTGCACTGTGTATGATGTGATGCATTGTTGAATGGTACTATTTATGGTTATATGTTTATGATATGTTAAATGGAATCATAACTGAATGGAATCATTGATAAGTTAATGTTGTGATTAAAAATGGTAAAAAATTCTCAATACTAATTCATCCCCCCTCTCAATATTGGTGAATATTCCAACAATTGGTATCAGAGAAGGTCCTTCAGAAATAGGATAACCACTTGAAGGATATGGAACTCAAGAAGGAAAGTGTTTTTATAGCCACATAGGTTTTATGTTTGGAAAACAATTGTTACATGATACACCACTTCAAAGAAACCTCCGAAGACTGCATCCAAGAAGGAATTAAAAATGAACAACAAAATAACAATGGATGTCATCCTAGATGCATTACCTGATTTGGTAAAAGTCAAAGTGGGACAATGTTCATCTTCCGAAGAGATTTGGGATAAGATACATAATATCTACTTTAAGGAATATACTCTTTTCATAGATCCAAAACATGTTGATCAAGATAAAGAAGATGTTGAGATGGAACAAGAAGAAATAAGCTCACCATGTCAGACAGATTCAAAATAAGAATAAGGTGAAGTAGATCTTGAAGTAGAATTAATCAACGCCATAAGTGAGGTAAAAAGAGAAAGGAAGAAAAACAAGTCACTTAAGGAAGAATTGATCAAGTTAAAGGATGGTTTTCAAAATCCCAACATAAAATTTAAATAAGTCCAACAAATGATTATAAATCTAAATGTACAAATAAAATAAGCTATAAGGATTGAAGAAACACTCAAAAATCAGTATTTGGAAGCTGAAATAATATCACTAAGAAAGGAAGCAGAGAAAAGAGAATAAATTTTGACAAGCCATCTTAAGGAAATATCTGAGGAATTAAACAAGCTTGAATCATAATTTAGTCAACAAGAAAGAATACTTGAAGAAGAAATCATCTCCTTGAAGACCCAACTTGAAGGGGCAAAGAGAATGGAAGAAGTAATGAAGATACAAGTGATGAATAAGTAATAATATTGTGAGAATCTTGAAGAATAAGTCATCACATTAAGGGTTGAAGTTGTCAATCTCAACAAGAACATTGAAGAGGGAAAAATATCCACACCGCTAGTAAATAAAATTGAAAACAAATGTTACAGGTTGTTGGAAAGGAAGAATGAAGAGAATGCTAAGAATTATGTTGAATCCATTAGAGGCCCTATCAAGAAGGAAGAATGCAATTCCTCAAAGGAGAACATTCTAGAAATGGAGAAGACTTAAGAAGAATATTACAGAAGAGATGGATATCCAAGAAGACCTTCTACTTCCAGGTATCAAAGAAGCTTCAATCAGTGTGAAGGAAACAACATAAGAAAATATCAACTAAGGCATGATTTCAAAAGGACTACATCACAGAGAAGAACATTCACTCCCAAGTATCAACGTTTCTTTTCTGGTTACTTTTTTACTTGTAATAACTTTGGACATAAAGCTGTAGATTGCAGAGCGTATGGAAGAAATGTTCAAGTAAGAAATGTTTATGTGGCTCCCCACAATATTGAATGTTACAAATGCCATAACCATGGAAACATAGTTTGTGATTGTAGAAGCATGATGAATTATTCCATGAAGGAAAACACTAAGATCAGGTACAAGAAAATTTGGAGAAGGAAAGAAAAATAGGAATAAAAGATGAATGAAAAACCCCCAGAGATCATAATCACATGATTTATAGAGTTGTGAGATCATGATGAATCTACAAGTAAAGAGGAAGATGTCATAATTCAAGATGATGATCCTACAATAGAGCATGCTTATATTTTTTTTGATCCATTTGACTTGGAGACTCCCAGTAAATGTGAATGTTGAAGAGGGGGAGTCTAAGAAACAATTACATATTAGAGAACTATATTTTGGGAAGTTTGAAGTATTTGTTTGTATATTTTGGGAAGATAGATTCATAACGGTTTGATGGAAGAGGTACATAATGGATTATGACATATTGGTAAATTAAGGAGCAATGTTCACATCCCCATGCAAGAATGAAGGGGTCAACTAGCAGTTACGAGGAATATCACCGAGGAAAATATTCATGATTGTATATAGGATTCCAAGCATGAATTCAAGTAGGGATATATTCATTACAGATTCAAGAATGTGTACTTTTTGCATACATGTAGAGTTTAATTTTCATATTGAGTAGACTAGTGGACAAATTTGATTCAGCTTGAGAAGCAGGAATATTCGAAGAAGTATTCAGAATAGTAAAGTGACACATGGGTCAATATTGTGTGCAGTTGAGTAACAAAGTCATGGACAATTTCATGAGATATGGATATAGATGGATTCATGAGATATGTGGCAGGTCTAAAAGACAACATTTTATATGAACTAGAGAAGATACATGACAGTGGATGAAAGCATGAACTCAAGAGGAATTTCAGAAAGAAAGAAGGGCTCATTTTCATTAACTATCAATAGGGATGTTCAATAAAGAATATTAATCAAGAAGAGAAGCATATTAGCAGGTGGAACCAACTAGGAAATCTGTGAAAAGGCACAACAAGACAAGAGAAGATAAACCGTCGGGAGGAGTTATACTGTCAAGGGAAATTTTTGAATGATTATGCCATTGATGTCAGCTCAATGAAGACATATAAATCTATGAATACTTGAAGTCAAACATGAATTATTTTAATATACACGAGTGATTAAAATAACAGGAAGCACCAATGGACAATGAGCATCGGAAATAGGGAAATAAAACATATAAAAGAAGCCCCACATTGATCTACACAACATATTGCAAAAGAATATAAGGGGAGATAAATCATTAGAGGGAGTTACCCTTAATGCCAAAGGGGAGAGACATAAAAAAAGAAGGAAAGAAAGATTAGACACATGAAGACAACGAGACTGAGATTTTTAAAAGAAGGTATACTGTCATAGGGAATTACCCTTTTGCATTGATGTCAAAGGGGGAGAGAAAAATCAAAGCACATGAAGATAGGGGGAGCAATGGTCACAAGGGGAGAATGAGTGTTGCCATAAATGACAAAGGGGGAGATTTTTGGAATGTTGGTTGTCATTGATGTCAACCCTAGAAGAAGTCCAGAAGCCCAAAATCCCCTAGAAGTAATGATTGATGTCAACTCTAGAAGAATTCTTGAAGCTTCCAGAAGTGATGGGTGTATTTGAAGAAGTATCCAAAGTGTTCCCATTATGGCATAGATTTAATCATGGCCCTCACTGGAAGAGGCTTTGAAGAAGTCTACAAGAATCCCCAAAGGTGTGGTCATGAATCCCAAAGGTGTTTGAAGAAAAAGAGGATGAATGGAATTGAAAATACATGTAAAACTCTCATATATGGATAGCCCTCGTCATGCCATTTACAACGATAGGTGGTATGTCATGTGGTTCCTCACGGTTGAGAAGTTATGCTCTCTTAAAGATGAATCCCCGAAGTATGGACAAGAAATTACAAGTCAGCCCCAAAATTAATTAAAGGAGAAAAAGTTGTTGCAACAAGAAGTTACAGGTCGACCCTAAAGTCAAATAAAGAAGGTATTTGGAAAAGTACAAATACACATCAAGAACCTTTCATTTGTTCATTCAAGAAAGTGTGTGTTTATGGTATGGAAGTGGGCCTGCACTTGTGCTAGGAGGATTGGCAATCTCAACAAAGAAAATCTGGCTTAGGAGAAAGAAGGTCGAGGAGAGAAAGAGGTGACTATACTAGTTTTCTAAGGTTTTTCGCGGGTTGCAATGGAGCAAGGTGTAGATTTATGAAGTTATCCATGAGTCACACTAGAGAAAAGTGCAGATGTACATGGGTCACAGTGGAGCAAAGAGCAGGTTTATGAGGTTATCCGTGGGTCACAGTGGAGCAAAGAGAGGATTTCTGAGGTTATCCATGGGTCATAGTGGAGCAAAGAGTGGATGTATACGGGTCACAATGGATCAAATAGAGGATGTACGTGGATCATAGTGAAGAAAAGCATAGATGTCCATGGGTTGACAATGTATGCGTAGCATATCTATGAAAAAGTTTTGAAGAAGGATCCCTTGTCTTGATGCTAAGGTTGAGAAAGGTATGATGATCAAATATCTGATGCATTAGGGTTTCCTCATGATGAAAGGTATGTTTGTCTACATGTTTTGAAGTATGTATTGGATATTATGGCATACACTTGAGGCATATATTGGAGAGTCTTTTGCATATGGATAAATACATATGTTGGTGATGTGAGATCTGATGTATCAGGTTGTTACAGAATGTAAGGTATGCTTTCTATGTGTTTTTATTTTCATATATTGGTGGTTATGGTATATTCTTAAGACATATCTTTTGGTACATGGTTGATGTAACACCCTGTTTCCCCCAGTTTGTAAAAATAACTGGACTGGCCAAGAACTATGGCAAACTCATAAATGTGAGTATGTGATGTAAATGGACCTTGAGGAAAAGGTCAATGAATGTGAATACCATTTTGAATTTATTGCAGGACTGCTGAGAGGGGATGTGCAGAAAAAGAGACCACGATGGCGGTGGAAGGCACCTGGAAAGGTGGCGTTAACTTCCACCGAGAATTAATACTGTATTTGGACTCCACTGGCCCGGAGAACCAAAAGAGGCTCATTGGCTCTGAATTAAATGTCTCATAGGCTTGTAGGTAGATGGTTTAATGAGGGATGGGAGGTGAACCTCCCATCCGTAGAACCGTCAGGCTTGATCAGCGTGAGGGTAATCGCGCCACACGCAACCTCGCAAGAGGATAAGGCATGGGGTAGAAGCGATTGCGGGGGTAGACGCGAGGGGAGAACTCTGGCATTATGCAGAGTAAGTGATAGTAGAGAGGAAGGATTGCAACCTTCGCTCCTGGTCACTGGAAAACAGAGACACAGTCTCACAACATCGGGGTCTCAGCTCGGGGGTGGCTAGTGATAAATCCGCTGGGAGTCGCTAAGCCTACGGTTGGGTGGAAACGAGCACCCCTTTCAGCAGTTGCATAACCCCTGGTGTTATTTCTGATAAGTGTTTTGTCTCTGGCGTCTTGAAATATATGTATATATATGTTTATTATGATGATTATGCCCATAAACTGTGAAACTGTGAATGATTTCATTATAAGAATGACTGTATGGTGTTTAGTAGTTGTATATTTATATGGAATGACTACGTATGGTTTATGTCCTCATGAATTCATTATTTGTGTGCGTACTGATCTAATTCATACTTCACATCCGGTTCCTCGGGAGGACGACATACTTATATACCTCAGGTAGTACCTTGAGTAAATCTCCCCATGGAAATACCTTCCTTGAAAAGCCCATCAAGAACCGGGAAAGCGATTGTGAAGGTGTAAGGCCTTAGAAACCTTGCACGAGGAGGAATGATCCTCTTGAAAACCAGGATGGCAGTATAAGGATGAAGTAACGAATCGACGGATGAGATTCCGTCGGGAGATCGATGGTCACTCACGACCGTCAGATCGGGGGAAGAAGATGGAGTGTTAAGTCCTTTAACCATGATAGGTATTAAAAGATAGAGGAGACTTCGTCGGGGAATCTGCGATCACCCACGATCGATAGATTAGTAGGATAAAGTAGGGCGTTAAATGCCTTTCCACTTTGTTTCCTGTGTCTTCGTGGGTAGCGAAGAGTTTAGGACCGTATATCCCCAAGGTCCATGGGAGTATCTGGACCGTGGATCCTTCCACATTCAGGAAGTCGGGGGAGAGCCCACAAGTAGGAAATCTGTCCAAGTCGTCAGATCTCAGCTGAAAAACCCGACAGCCGTTGGATCTGTCAGGAGTCAGCCAAAGGTTAAGACTCCAGTGTATAGGGGTGAAAACCCCAGGATAGATCTGATTCGTCTGATTAACGGAGGCCACATGTCGTGAGATCTCCCATTTTGGGAAATCGAGAATTGTGGAATCGAGATTCCTGTTGACAAGGGATCGAGACTTTCCATTGTGGAAACCTCGGAATAGATCTGAGCCATCCGATTAACAGAGGCCACGTGTCGCGAGATCTCCCATTTCAGGAAATTGGGAATCATAGAATTGGGATTCCTGTTGACAAGGGATCGAGACTTTCCATGGTGGAAACCCCGGTGCAATTGTGAGCCGTCTGATTTAAGGAGGTGATGTGTTGAGAGATTACTCGTTTCGGGAAATCAGGAATCGAGGATTCAGGAGTTCCACTGACAAAAACTCGGGCTCTTGCCTTGACAAATCCCGACCCATAATGACGAGACGATAACATGTGGCTAAGTCCTGATGAACGGACAAGATTTCTTCGGGAAATCTCAGGGTCCGTAACGACCGTCCGATGTGAGGAAGAGATGCCAGTTTTACGCTAGGGCACGAATATGCATTAGGGTAAGTAGTGAGTAGATCTGGATGGCCATAGTCCACCCGCCCAGATCTACGGCTGAGGATGCATTCCAGAGCCCCTTTTCCATTCTGCTTTTAATGGGGGGGAGTCCAGAATTGGACACACAACTCTCAAATGGTCGATATTAATTCATCATGATCAATGGCTCTCAGGTGGATTCCAAACCCCCCTTGCCATTCTTCCTTTAATGGGGGGGGGGGGTCCGGAATAGTGTGGCATGTGAAGTGGGGCCCCTCCTATCATCTCGACTACCATGTCGCGTTTCCCTCTCTGCCACCTGTATTCCACTTAACCGCGCAACGGGGCCGTTTCTCATTGGCTGTTCTCTGACCCTGTTGGGATTTGTTCCTATTAGCCATTTGCTAACCTTGTAGGGATTCGTCCCCATTGGCCGATCGCTAGCCCTGTCGGGATTCGACGGTTGCCAAATCAAACGACTCGACCTCACTGTAGCGCCGAGGCACGAAATATGAAAGAGGTACTACATTTATTCAGACTGTGATCATGACCTGCGACCACATGGGAGTGGGGAGAGAGAATGAGCCATCTTACGTTGGTCCTCCATGGAGGTTTAGGTTTTCAGATTCGGTAGAAGACCAGAAAAATCCAATTTAGGTAGTGGGTATGTGACAAAGAGGTATCAGAGCATGGTTACAACACTAGGCCTGATTGGGCTCATGCACGAGTCACGCATAAGCTCCGTTCTAAGTACTCCTATGAAGAGTGACCCCTTAACGTAACTCTCTTGTCTAGGATTGAAAACTTGGAAACGAGAACCCGATTGTGTATGCATGTGAAAGAGTTATAAATTATGCACATATTATAAAAATATATCTTACTCTTGACTAACAATCAACGTTTGTCTTTTCACCTAAGCGGACGATCAGCTGCGGGAATTTACAGACGAAGAGAATGGAGAAAGAAGAGCAATAGGAACCCCTCCGGACCTAACTGAGACTGTGAGGAGTCTCATGGTTGAATTGCAAAGCTGCAAGGCCGACAATGAAAGGATGATGAAAGAACAAGAAAAGCAGACTGAAATTAATGCAGTGTTACTGCAGAGCTTATCCGACCTACAGCGAAAAATGCAGCATGAACCTGAAGTGCAGAAACATGGTCGTATCAATGGCCATACTGAGAGGAGAACCTCAAGGAAGGTTCACCCTAGAGGTAAAGGACCAGTGCTAGACGATTCCACTGAGAAGGAAGCTGGTGATTCAGAAGGCTCTTCCAGCAGCAGGACCAGTTCTTATTCTCGAAGAAAACAGAAGAAGAAAAAGACTTCCAAGGGTCATAAATTTGAGGAATTTAGAAAGGACAAACCTCCCTCCTTCGACGGTGAGATAAAGATGGGAGAGGACGCCAAGGCTTGGCTACTTGAACTGAAGAAATATTTCAGAGTCCATGATTTTTCAGAAAATTTGAAGGCTCGAGTGGCCACTTTCAATCTAAACGGAAAGGCTTCCATCTGGTGGGAAGATCTTAAGAATATGAAAGGGGTCCGCGAGGAGGACCTGTCTTGGAAACGGTTTGAAAAGTACTTCCGAAAGAAGTATTTTTCAGAAAGGTATTTCGACGAGAAGGCTAAAGAGTTTTATGAACTCAAACTGGGGCAACTCACTATAGAGGAATATGTCAACAAATTTCTCGACTTATTGAGATATGTACCCTACATCAAAGTAGAGAAGGTGAAGGCACAACGCTTCATCAGTGGGCTACCCAAGGAATACCGGAACCGAATCGAATTCGATGAGACAAAGACCTTAGAAGACACTATTCGAAAAACAACATATTGTCATGAACAATATGGACATCGGGCAGAGTCTCGTGGAGACTGGAGACAAAAGAGTGGTTCGAAATTTCAGAAAAGGGGGATCAAATCCTCAGAATTTAAAAACTACAAGAAGAACACCAGAATGAACTATCCAACCCAGAGTGTACTCC
This sequence comes from Picea engelmannii, assembly GCA_009831015.1. NCBI lineage: Eukaryota > Viridiplantae > Streptophyta > Pinopsida > Pinales > Pinaceae > Picea > Picea engelmannii. The sequence goes on from WSFP011399677.1 coordinate 12,167, forward strand.
AACATAACTTTCCATCATCAGATGGAAATAAAACTTCTAGACCTATACCAGTAAAGACTAATAACCCGAAGAAAGAACCTCTGAAATGCTGGGGTTGCAGAGAAGAGCATCTCCCGAGAGACTATCCACACCGACAATAGAACAGTCGGAAAGTCTATAACATTCAAGAAGCTACCACAGTCAATGATGTGGCAAGGAGTGTGCCACAGATTTATGTAGCCTTGGATAATAACTAAGCTGACCACCAAGCTTCAGTGGTGGAAATAAAAGGTATGATTTTCAACCATCTGGTGTCTATTTTGATTGAACCTGGTTCAAATTTGAGTTATATAGCCTCTAAAGCTGTTGATAAGTGTAAGCTACAGCCAGGAAAACAAACTAAGCCATGGTTGGTACAGTTAGACACTGACACCAAAAGAAAGGTGGTAGAGGTCATACCAGCTTGCCAGTTAAAGTTGGGTGAATTCCCCACCCAAGCAACCCTTAATGTATTACCCCTGGGATCATACGATCTGTTGATTGGTATGGATTGGCTGGCCACCCATAAAGACAAATTATACTGTTACCATAAAACCTTAGAATGCGTGAGCAAAGGAGGAAAAAGGATAACCCTCCAAGGGATCCAAAAACTGGTCTCGGTGAGACAAATATCAGCCCTGCAAATGAGAAAGTATTGCCGAAAGGGATGTCCCCTATATGAAATACAGGTGTTGAAAACAATCGAAGGTGATAAACCAAGCCCTAATGATCACCCTATCCTGAGAGAATACAGAGATGTGTTTTCGAAAGAGGTACTGGGTCTACCTCTGAGAAGAGACATTGACTTCTCGATAGAGCTCGCACCAGGAGAGGTGTCGGTGTCTAGGACACCCTATCGGATGAGCACAACTGAGTTAGTTGAACTCAAATTGAAATTGAAAGAAATGATGGATAAGGGTTATATTCGACCCAGCGTGTCCCCATGGGGAGCACCAGTCCTGTTTGTGAAAAAGAAGGATGGCACCCTTAGATTGTGCATAGATTACAAACAACTTAATAAAGTAACCATAAAGAACAAGTACCCCTTGCCCAGGATCGATGATCTATTTGATCAGTTGGGGGGTGCGTCTATTTTCTCAAAGATTGACTTGAGGTCGGGATACCATCAAGTCCGAATCAAGGGCTAAGACATCCATAAAACCGCTTTCCAGACACGGTATGGTCATTATGAGTTTATGGTAGTGACATTTGGGTTAACCAATGCCCCTGCCACTTTCATGTGCTTAATGAACAATGTACTCAGTAAAATTTTAGATAAATTTGTACTAGTTTTCATTGATGACATATTAATCTACTCTAAGAATAGAGAAGAACATGAAGAACATCTCAGACTTGTGCTGCAAGTTCTAAGAGAGCATCAACTATATGCTAAATTCAACAAATGTGACTTCTTTAAGAAGCAAATACATTACTTGGGACATGTTCTGTCCAAGGAAGGGGTAGCAGTAGATCCTGACAAGACCAGGTCTATCATGGAATGGCCTACCCCAAAGGATGTCTTAGACATCAAGTCCTTTATGGGATTGGCGGGATACTATAGGAGATTTATAAAAGGATTCTCCAAGATTGGTTGTCCAACCACTTCCCTCCAGAAGAAGGGGACAAAATTCCTGTGGACACAACAATGTGAAGAAAGATTTCAAACCTTGAAACATCTACTAACCCATGCCCCCATGTTGAAAATCGCTGACCCATAAGATGACTTCTTTGTGTGCACAGATGCCTGTAAGGAAGGGCTCGGAGGAGTCCTTATGCAGGAAGGAAAGATGATCTGCTGTGAATCCCAAAAATTGAATGAACATGAGGTCAACTATGTGACTCATGATATTGAACTAGCTTCCATAGTGCATGCCTTAAAAATGTGGAGGCATTACCTCTTGGGAAGAAAATTTATACTTATGACAGATCACTATGGATTACGGTATTTGTTCGACCAACCAAAGCTCAATGCTAGACAAGCTAGATGGATGGCCCTCCTTAGCGAATTTGATTTTGAAATCAAACACATCAAAGGGAAGGAAAATAGGGTGGCTGATGCCCTCAGCAGAAGCATGAAAACAATTCACCTGGCAGCAGTGAGTACCTGCGAGACAGATGTCAAGAACAGAGTAAAAAATGCATAGGAGACAGATTCCTTCGTTCAGATTGTGACCCTATACCTACAACAAGAACCCGCTGGAGAAAAATATGAAGGCTACCAGATGACCACAGGAGGTCTACTCACCTATAGAGATAGAATGTACATTCCAAATCGTGACGAATTGAAGAGGTTCATCATGGATGAACTACATAAAAGACCATACACCGGTCACCCGGGATACCAGAAAATGATCACTGCCACCCGCAAATAATTTTATTGGCCTGGATTGAAGAAAGACATAGCCAAATATTTTTCCCAATGCATAGAATTCCAACAGGTTAAAGTAGAACATCGACACCCAGCAGGACTATTACACCCTTTACCCATCCCAGAATGGAAATGGGAAACCATCTCCATGAATTTTATCACTGGATTACCAACTTCAACCAAACAGAATGATGCCATTATGGTGGTGGTGGATAAACTGAGCAAGTCTGCTCATTTCATCCCTATCAAATCAACCTGCAAGGTGATAGATATCACCCAGATATTCATGAAAGAGGTATTCCGACTGCACGATATGCCGAGAGAGATAATATCTGACAGAGACACAAAATTTACATCCAATTTTTGGAAATCACTGATGGCGGGTTTAGAAACCAAATTGTTGTTTAGCACCACCTATCACCCTCAAACTGACAGACAGAAAGAAAGAGTGAATCAAGTATTAGAGGATATGCTAAGGATGCATGTAATGCATCAACCCAGGAAACGAGAAGATTACCTTCCATTAGTATAATTCGCCTACAACAAAGGCTACCAAGCATCCTTAAAGATGAGTCCCTTCGAGGTCCTCTATGGTAGGCCGTGTAATACTCCAATCAGCTGGAGTAATCTTGTAAACATGATTTCTATTGGACCCGATATGTTGAAAGAAATGGAACATCAAGTGAATCAGATAAAACAAAGTCTGACGGTCTCTTAGAACCGACAGAAAAGTTATGCTGATCAAAAGAGAACTCCAAGAGAGTTCAAAATGGGAGACCATGTATATCTCAGAATTAAGCCCAGATGGAGTTCCCTTAAAATGGGAGCTTGTGCCAAGTTGGCACCACGGTATTGTGGACCCTTTGAGGTTCTAGAAAGAGTGGGACCTGTAGCCTATCGGCTAGCACTTCCTCCCATAGTAAAAGCACATAAAGTTTTCCATGTTTCATTATTGAAGAAATATGTACATGATTCTAATCATATAATTGACTGGTCTGTGATCCAGGTGGAACCGGAGGGAGAATTTATACCAGAACCCCAATGCATACTGGACAAAAAGGAAACCCCGCTTCAGAACCGAACCATTGCACATGTCAAGGTGCAGTGGAAACATTTTGGCCCAGATGAGGCTACATGGGAAATGGAGGATGCCATGAGACAGGCATATCTAATTTTGTTTACTTCTGTACATGCAATTCATGTTAGTAGATAAGAACATCAAGGATGATATTCCCTTTTAAGGGGGAGGGAATTGTAACACCCTGTTTCCCCCAGTTTGTAAAAATAACTGGATTGGCCAAGAACTATGGAAAACTCATAAATGTGAGTATGTGATGTAAATGGACCTTGAGGAAAAGGTCAATGAATGTGAATAACATTTTGAATTTATTGCAGGACTGCTGAGAGGGGATGTGCATAAAAAGAGACCACGATGACGGTGGAAGGCACCTGGAAAGGTGGCGTTAACTTCCACCGAGAATTAATACCATATTTGGACTCCACTGGCCCGGAGAACCAAAAGCGGCTCGCTGGCCCTGAATTAAATGTCTTGCAGGCTGGTAGGTAGATGGTTTAATGAGGGATGGGAGGTGGCTAGTGATGGTTTTATGTGATTTTAGTGTCAAACAGGAGCGCGAGGTGGCTCCTGGTCACTGGAAAACAGAGATGCAGTCTCACAACATCGAGGTCTCAACTCGGGGGTGGCTAGTGATAAATCCACTGGGAGTCGCTAAGCCTACGGTTGGGTGGAAACGAGCACCCCTCTCAGTAGTTGCATAAACCCTGGTGTTATTTCTGATAAGTGTTTTGTCTCTGGCGTCTTGAAATATATGTATATATATGTTTATTCTGATGATTATGCCCATAAACTGTGAAACTGTGAATGATTTCATTATAAGAATGACTATATGGTGTTTTGATCAGTACTAGTAGTTGTATATTTATATGGAAAGACTACGTATGGTTTATGTCCTCATGAATTCCTTATTTGTGTGCATACTGATCTAATTCAGACTTCACGTCCGGTTCCTTGGGAGGACGACATCCTTATATACCTCAGGTAGTACCCTGAGTAAATCTCCCCATGAAAATACCTTCCTTGAAAATCCCATCAAGAACCGGGAAGGCGGTTGTGAAGGCGTAAGGCCTTAGAAACCCTGCATGAGGAGGAACGATCCTGTTGAAAACCAGGATGGCAGTATAAGGATGAAGTAACGAATCGATGGATGAGATTTTGTCGGGAGATCGATGGTCACTCACGACCGTTAGATCGGGGGAAGAAGATGGAGTGTTAAGTGCTTTATCCCTGATAGGTATTAAATGATGAACGAGATTTCGTCGGGGAATCTGCGGTCACCCACGACCGATAGATTAGTAGGAGAAAGTAGGGCGTTAAATTCCTTGCCACTTTGTTTCCTGTGTCTTCATGGGTAGCGAAGAGTTTAGGACCGTAGATCCCCAAGGTCCATGGGAGTATCCAGACCGTGGATCCTTCCACGTTCAGGAAGTCGGGGGAGAACCCACAAGTAGGAAATCTGTCCGAGCCATCAGATCTCGGCTGAAAATCCCGACAGTCATTGGATCTGTTAGGATTCACCCGAAGGTTAAGAATCCAGTGTATAGGGGCGAAAAACCTCGGGATAGATCTGAGCCATCCGATTAATGGAGGCCACGTGTCTCAAGATCTCCCATTTCGGGAAATCGGGAATCGCGGAATCAGGATTCCTGTTGACAAGGGATCAGGACTTTCCATTGTGGAAACCCCGGAATAGATCTGAGCCGTCCGATTAACGGAGGCCACGTGTTACGAGGTCTCCCATTTTGGGAAATCGGGAATCGCGGAATTGGGATTCCTGTTGACAAGGGATCAGGAATTTCCATGGTGGAAACCCCGGTGCAGTTGTGAGCCGTTCGATTTAAGGAGGTGACGTGTTGAGAGATTACCCGTTTCGGGAAATCGGGAATCGGGGATTTGGGAGTTCCGCTGACAAAAACTCGGGCTCTTGCCATGAAAAATCCCGACCCATAATGACGAGACGATAGCATGTGGCTAAGTCCCGATGACCGGACAATATTTCTTCGGGAAATCTCAGGGTCCATAACGACCGTCCGATGTGAGGAAGAGATGCTAGTTTTATGCTGGGGTGGCATTTGGGTAAGTAGTGAGCAGATCTGGATGGCCAGAGTCCACCCGCCCAAATCTATGGCTGAGGATGCATTCCGGAGCCCCCTTGCCATTCTTCTTTTAATGGGGGGAGGGGTCCAGAATTGGACACGCAACTCTCGAACGGTCGAGATTAATTCATCATGATCAATGACTCTCAGGTGGATTTCAGACCCCCCTTTCCATTCTGCCTTTAATGGGGGGGGGTCCAGAATAGTGTGGCGTGTGAAGTGGGGCTCCTCTTGTCGTGTCGACTACCGTGTCGCGTTTCCCTCTATGCCACTTGTATTCCACTTAACCGTGCAATGGGGCCGTTTCTCATTGGCTGTTCTCTGACCCTGTTAGGATTTGTTCCTATTAGCCATTTGCTAACCCTGTAGGGATTCATCCCCATTGGCCGATCGCTATCCCTGTCGGGATTCAGCGGTTGCCAAATCAAATGACTCGACCTCACTGTAGCGCTGAGGTGCGAAATATGAAAGAGGTATTGCGTTTATTCAGACTGTGATCATGACCCGCGACCACATGGGAGCGGGGAGAGAGAAAGAGCCAGCTTACGCTGGTCCTCCATGGAGGTTTAGGGTTTCGGATTCGACACAAGACCAGATAAATCCGATTTAGGTAGTGGGTATGTGACAGTTGAGGCATATCATGAATGATATGGAATATATTTGAGGCACATCTTTTGGTACATGGTTGAGGCATATCATGAATGATATGATATATGCCCAAGACACATATTTTGGTACATGGTTGAGGCATATCATGAATGATATGGAATATGTTTGAGACATATATTTGGTACATGATTTATGGACATTATGACACACATATCTTGGCATATGGTTTGAGACATATGTTGTTGATGTTGGGCATATGATTTATGTGAGTGGATCTCGTTTTGTTGATGATGATGTATCATTATCAGTGACAGGTTGATTATCAACGATATGTTGATTATCAATGACATTGATAGGTTGAGTATCAGTGACAGTGACATGTTGATTATAAGTGAGGTTGATTATTAGTGACAATGACATATTGATTATCAGTGACTATTTCAGTGACGGGTTGAGTCTCCATTTATATTTTGGAGAGGAAGAAAGGGGAAAGGAAAGGGGTTTGTATCCTCTTTTTGGTTGGAGCTGGAGAATGCAGGGAGTTGGATCTTGTAAATCAGGGGGTTGGAGACTCCTTCCATTTGGTTCTGGAGAATACAGGGAGTTGTAGCTTCCTTCAGGTTGGATCCTGTAAACAGGGGGTTGGTGCCTCCTTCCAGTTGGTGCTGGAGAATTTTGGAAGTTGGTGCTTCCTATGAATGTAATCTTCTAATATATAAGAAATCATTCCATGTTTTTCTCCCATTTGGGTTTCCATGTAAAAATATATTGTGCACTATGTATGATGTGATGCATTTTTGAATGGTACTATTTATGGTTATATGTTTATGATATTTAAATGAAATCATAAGTGAATGGAAGCATTGATAAGTTAATGTTGTGATTAAAAATGGTAAAAAGTGCTCAATACTAATTCACTCCCGCATCTCAGTATAGGTGAATAATCCAACACATACATGATAGACACATAATGGATCATAACTGTCACATATTTATTACTGGAGACATTCCATCACAACAAAGATGTACATTACGCAGAACAAATACACATGAAAACCATATAAATTCATATATTCTCTATATAAATACGCAGAATTAAAACATACTACGCAATTTTCCCTTTCTCAAAACTCAGAAACACACCATACATAGATATATATTCAAAATCATTACAATATTACAACAATATCAGAGCGAGCTCAATATTAAGGAATCAATGAATCTCTTCTCTTCAATATCTAACTAGCTAACCAACCTTATTTATGATATTACTGCTTCCTTTTATAGCGTTCTCTGCTAGGGAGCGTTGTCTTTGTTTTGTCTGCTCCACTTGTTTTCCTGACAAAATTTCCTCGCATGCTTCTATTGTCTTCCAGTGCTCCACGTAGAATTTTTGTAACAATGGAAATATTAACTTCCTATCCATCTCATCCTCTATATATCCCACGTCCTCATATGCTTCTCGTAGTAATCATTCAAGAAGATTTCCCGACGATTCATTTATTTATTTCGACGCGCATATTCTTTATTTTTGGTGCACTTGAAGAAAATTGTATCGACGTGCACTTGGTATATTTTAATCTTGGCGCACAACTGAAAAAATTTGGTCCGACGCACACTCTATGTAATTCCTTGCGCTTTTACTTAGGGACACACAAAACTATGGAATGAGAGCGCACACATTTGTTTGTGCATGCACACAAAATTGAACTCAAAACTTTGGGTTCCAACACTTGGGAAACCAGACAACAACACAACCAAAATTTTTCAAGTTGTAGATGTTTTAAGGACCATTTAAACATAATATCACATACTACAAAATGAATTAGTTCAAAACTAACAACTGGAAGTCTGTAAATTATCTTCTTAGGATTCTTATTACTATGTGGAGGTGGGGCTAAGAGACCCATACCTATGAATATGAAAAGAAAAAATGAAACCAACTTTAACATAAAAGAAACTAAACCAGAGGAGGGTGGTCATCAACCACATGAGCGGTCTCAGGAACCTAATATGGGGGTGCAAGGTCAATTTTCTCCAGAGTGAGGCATTCAACGTAGAGGGTGGAATGAATGGAGGGATCCCAATGAGAATCCATGGGATGTGGAATTGGAATAACTCCTTCATTAGCTATTATGTATGCAAATTTGTTGTAAGAGCACTTAACATGAGAGGGGAGTATGACTTCAATGCTGGATATGAGATAATGAATGCACTCTAGACTACTTTCTAATCACAATATATGGGAAACTTTGCAAAGGGGAGAGCCATGTTGGATTTTTTTGAGCATTCTAATAGTGATATGGGAGTCCCCTTCCACTAATAGCTTTAAAAACCCTCAAGGAAAACAATTCTAAGACCTTTTTCTAGAGCTTGTAATTCAATGATGTTGTTGGTGGTGTTTCCAATGTAGTCCATATAGATCCAATATATTTGGACTTCAACATTGCATAAAACTCCACCAAGACCAGAAGGGCAAGGGTTTCCCTTTGAGGCCACCATCAAAATTTATTTTTAAGAAGCTGAAGGGTGGAGGAGTCCAAAACCTCAGATCTTGGGGATAGGGTGTTGGCCTTGGATGACATGATAAGTTGGATTTTTGAAGAAGATTAAGATCTCAGAGGATGCAGTGTTCCTGATAATTTCACTCCCAATACTGATATGACCACCACAAACTAAGATTCGTCTCTTGAATATTATTTGTTATCTTGCGCCATAAGTGGTCTGCCTCCATTTTCAAATTTTTAAATATTATTCGATTCTATTCCTTCCATACTTCCTAGAGAAAGAATCCTAGAAAGAGATACCAAGATCGATTAAGGACGGGATTGGTGAAGGCCATGAGATGCCAACTAAGAATGGTTGCAGAGACACTACCTTTTTTGTGGTTATAGGTATGAAAGGTGAGGGATCCTTGATCCGATAGGGAAGAGGAGAGGGGACATGTGTTGAAAATATGTTTCATTAATTCCCCATATTGGAAACATAGTGAGTAGAAGGCTGTCCCCAGGAAATCATGATGCAGGAGGTTATCCCAAGAGAGAATTTTTCTATGGGATACAAGCCAAATAGAGAAGGAAAATTTAGGCCAAAAATTATGCTTCCATATTTTGATCCAGAGATCTTGGGAGGGGTGGTCCTGGTGATTCACAACTAAATGGTAGGCCTCCTTCAGGTTGAAGCATCCTGCTAGTTGAAAAACCCATCACAATTTGTCTAGTCCATCGTGGATTCTTATCCTCCTATTTGAAATCTCCTACTAGAATTTGTCCCAATCCAACTTAGGGAGGAGAGGTTTCCATTACTCTTGTGGGAGCTAAGAGTGTCACTCATCCCATGGGATTGGTGGAAGCCATTATTGATAGAGCCATTTTTGATTCCTGAGAACCATGTTGTTTCTTAAAGGTAGGATTTCCTCATATCCTTTGCAAGGCTACAACTGTTGTTAGGCATCATCCCATAACAAGGAGTGACAACCTTCTCTGATTTCTTAGAAGCAATATTGTTGTATAAGGTCCTGATTGTTCCATGTTGCATTCCAAATGAGGGATCATGGAATATGGCCATTCAACTTGATCAAATTATGGGTTATTGTGTGAGCACAATATTTCCTGTGCCAGATCCAACTCCATAGATCATCATTAATGTTGAGCCACCTCCACCAAGTTTTTTCACCCAAAAACAAGCTGAGGGTTTTAGGGTCATGTAGTCCCAAGCCTCTAGAGAGTTTTGGATGAAACAATGTGTTCCATCCAATCAAAGTCCATTTTCTAGTTTTGTTTTCACCTCCCCATAAGAATGTCCTCTGCAAGTTGCAAAAATATTTTAGAATGTGTTTCGGGGGTGCTAGAGCCGAGAATAAGTATAGAGGCATCACTTGTAGGATTGATTTGAGGATAACCAGGTGTCTGAAGATATTGAGTGTGCGAAAAGACCATTTGGCCAGTTTTCTTTCCATTATGGAGAGGAGATCCTCCTAGGTGGTGTTACATAGTCTATTTTCCACCTGTGGGGTGCTGAGATATTTGGAAAAAAAGGTTTCTCTTCTAGAAGCCGAGAATCCTGGAAATGTGGACCTATATGGTAGGATCAATGTTAAATAAAAATAATTGATATTTTTCTTGATTAATATAAGTACTTGACACATCCATGAAGTAGAAAAGGAGTTGTTTGATTGATTTTTCTTCTCAATCACTGGGTTGGCCCATACACATGGTTTCATTCACAAATTTTTGATGAGAAATAAGGAGGTTGTTCCCAGAAGGTCTAAGAACTTTGATTATGTTATCCACTACAACTACTTTGAGAGCCATGCTTAGGCATTATGTGATTAGGATGAAGAGAAATGATGAGAGGGGGTTTCCTTTCTGTATGCCACAAGTGGGGGAAAAAGTGGTTGAGGGAGAGCCATTAAAAATACTTGAAAAAATGATAACGAGGTGAGGGTCATGATCCATTTGATCTAGCTAGAGGAAAATCTAAAATAATGACGGATATGAAAGATGTATTGCCAATCGATTTTCTTGAAATCTTTGGACATGTCAATCTTGATGATCATTCCATGGGACTTAGTTCTTTTGAGAGAGTGGATCAGTTCATGGGATAGAATAATTATTTCTAGGAATTTTTGGCTCTCCACATAGACTATTTTCTCTAGGGAGATCAGGGAGGGGAGAAGGGGTTTGAGTTGATTGGAAATGACTTGTGATTATTTTATAGAAAACATTGTAGAGAGAAATATAGTAGAATTTTTATGGGTCTTACAATCTCTCTTCATTAGGGATCAGGGATAAGAAGGTGGCATTCAGGGCTGGGAGGATGTTGGTGAATTGACGAGAGTCTTTCACCAACTCCCATACATCTAGTTTGATGGTATACCAACAAGATTGGAAGAAGTCGGTGGTAAATTTGTTTAGGCCTAGGGAATTACCCTGATGCATATCGAATAATTCTTTTTCTACCTCTTCAAGGGAAATTATATGCATTAGGGTGGCATTATGATATTGTGTTACTAATTGAGGGATGTGACAAGTGATTTTTTGAATGGAAGGTCTATGGTTGGTATCTAGATCTAAGAGGAGAGATTTTTAGAAGTTAATAAGCTATTGATCCATGTCTTCATGATCATAAAGGAGGTTTCCTTAGGTGTCTCTGATGCATGAAATTTGGTTATGGTGTCTTCTTTGGATCATTGACATGTGGAAGATGTTTTTGTTTTCTTCCCCTTCTTTGAGCCATCTTATCCAATATTTTTGTTTCCAAAGTAGTTTCTCCTATATCTCACGTGGATCTAGATGGATTTGGAGGTTTGTTTCTTGAGTGATCAAATATTCTGTTCTCCCTTCTAGGACGATGGTCTGTTGGATGTGATCCATTTTATTTTCTAGTTATTTTTTGGCTTTGAAAATGTTTCCAAACTCCTCTTTATTCCAATTTTTGAGGCATAACTTTAGATGTTTTACTTTCTCCCGGAATCTAAACATAGGGGAGTTGGAGTCTAGTTCGAATTCAGTCCACCCAAGTTTGATGTTGATGTAGTCACCCTAGCTTATGCACTCAATCCCTACAAAATCTAGGCATATTCCCACATAGTACACAACTAATAACACACTAATATATAATAGAAATTAACAATTAAAGAATCTCAAGAGGAATTTTCCGCTACATGAAAAGAAAAGAAGAAACAAAAATAATGGATAGAAACATAAATATTTTCATTAGTTAGAAAATAATTTCATTTACAGACTTATTACATCTCATAATAATCTAGAACATTTCTCTCCTTTGTTTCTTCCACTTTTGTTGTCTTTCTCGTTTCTATTTATTCCTATGCAAAATGAAGTCAAATTTTGATGAACTCCCATGAGATGAACCCCTGCACTATTTTATTTTCCCAATTATCTTTTCATTTCTTGGAAGGTGAACTATTCAGACCATTGAACTTCCCCAAACTTTTCTTGTTTCCCCCCTATGTAATTTCATGGTCCACCTTCCCAAAACCATTTTCCAAATGCTGAGTTGACGAGATTTAAACGATTTTGGTGGCTTAAACAATTAAATTCCCACACTTATTTTTCCTACCACTTTTCATGATCCTCTTACAATACATGTGTAAAAATGCAAAATCCGTAGCCTCTATATACGTCACACTAGTGTTGCAACAATGTGTTACAACACAGTGTTGCAACAACTATTACAACATGTGTTGCAACAACTGTTATAGCATGCATTTTAGAAACTGTTACAAAAAAACATGCTACAACAATAGGAATGAAGCACTTATTTGTTCCTATCAGTTATTAGCTTAAATTTGAAATTTTTTTGGGTTGATGAAAATTGCTTGAGGCCAAAGATGCTCCTGCATCAGGCATCCTTGGTAAGACAAACATGAGCCCCAGGTCATGTGGATTCATCAGAGGATGAAGATCCTTTTAAGTTCTCTAAATCCTTTTCATAAACCCACGATGCATCTTCAGAACCCCTGTTTCTCGACTTGACTAAATATTCACAATACTCTTTATTTCAGTTCTTCTTGCAAATCCTCTTCGCCAAAAATTGTTTCAATTCTTCGGTTGGCTTAACCTGCAAACGCTTCTTCCATTTTCCAGGGTATGTTCTTCATCATTCTCATCTCCCTCATGAAACTCGTACAAGTTAGTCACATTGAATATTGGAGAAGTGTCAAAATATTTCGGTAATTCTAACTTGTATGCATTATCATAAATCTTTCTCAAAATTCTACATGGCCTAATTTTCTTGTAGTTAAGTTTACTATACGTACCTCTGGGAAATATTTCCTTTCTCAAGTGTGCCAATACAGATTCTCCTTGTTCAATTTTTTTGTCTTCTTCCCATATCTACTCCTTCTTTATACTTTGTATTTCTTTGTTGTAGATTTCTCTTAACCTGCTCATGCATTTCCAACATTCTCTCAGCAATTTTGCTTGCATCGGTACTCCTTTTGTCCTCCAGATTGGGAAACTTAAATAAATCAACAACTCCTTTCAGTGACCTACCATAAATAATTTGATATGGACTCTTTCCTACAGATCTATTAACAAAATCTTTATAAGCAAATTCAATCTGTGCCAAGATCAAATCCCATTGTCCTGGTTTCCCCCCACTCAAATTCCTTAAATTTTTTTCAATACTTCGGTTCACCACCTTAGTCTATCCATCTTTTTTAGGATGATATTAAAAACTATTTAACATTTTGGAACCCATATTTTTCCAAAGTATCCTCCAAAAATGCCCAAGAAATCTTGTATCCCTGTTAGAAGTGATACTCCTTGGAAACCCATGTAATCTCACAATGTCTTTGAAAAATAAAACAACTTTAGTAGCATCATTAGTTTTTTTGCATGATATTAATTGTTCCATATTCAAAAATATATCCACTACAACCATTGCAAAATCATGACTGCTCTGCGTCCTAGGTAGTCCCAAAACAAATTCCATACTTATATCTTCCCATGGCCTCTCAGGTACCAGTAGTGGTGTAGACAATCTTGTGTTTTGACTCCTTCCTTTGGCGAGTTGAAAAATTATGCAAAACTCAACAAAATTATTAACATCCTTGTTGATGGTAGGCCAAAAGTATCTTTCCCTCACTAATGCTGTGGTCTTATCAACGATAAAATATTCACCTAAGCCTCAACTATGCAACTCTCTAATAATATTCGACCACAATGAGCTCTATGGAATAAAAAAAACCTTGTTTCTTGAACAAGAAACCTTCTTGAAGATGAAAATCCAAATATGGTGTTCTATCAATGCTCCAAGGTGCTTTGCATGCTTTCCAAGCATCTGCAAAGTCTTTATCTTCTACATACAATTATTTCATACATTCCAAGACAAAAAATTCAATTGACAAAGCATTCAACAACATTATCCTTTGAATCAATGCATCTGAAACTCTATTCAACTTGCCAGACCCGTGTTTCAAAAAAAATGAGTAACTTTGAAAAAAATCTACCCATTTGGAATACTTTTGATTTAACTTATCCCGACAAATGATGTATTGCAATTCCTTATGATAAGTGAATAAGACAAAATTCTTTGGTAACAAGTAATGTCACCATTTCTTCAAGGTTTGTACAATAACATAAAAATATTGATCATAAACAAATTACTTCTTCTTAGTGTCATTTAATTTCTTGCTGAAGAATGAAATCAATCTTACTTCTTGGCTAAAAACTTTTGGAATATTCACCAATACTGAGGGGGTGGGGGTGAATCAATATTAAGCACTTTTTACCATTTTAACCATAACATGTAAACATTAAATTATCAATGATTCCATTCACTTATGATTGCATTTAACATATCATAAACATTTAGCCATAAATAGTACCATTCAA
>WSFP011399682.1:0-26695 GCA_009831015.1 Picea engelmannii
CCTTTTAATTTAACCATCAATATATTTTTGTGTGGTTCTTGGTCATACGTTCCCTTGTCACTAGACTTTGGTTTATAAGTTTCCTTCTCCTAAACTTTAGAACCTAACCCACCTTGTTGCGCAATCATTTTAAATTTTTAATGGACCTAGTCATGGCCTGTACTATGTGGGAGGTGGCAGTCTGATCACAGTGAGCCCATCATTTCGAAGCTTAGTCTTGGGTTTTGCAACACCCCTCGCATTCATTTCAAACAACGCCTATCTTTTGGTTGAGAATTTTCTGCTTATTTGCCATAGATTGTTGATGAGTTTCGGGTCTGGAGTATACCTCTGGTCTATTCTTAGAAACCCTCCATATGCACTATGTTTGGGTGTTTTCTTATCGAATTCCCATGGCCCCGGTTGTTAGGATTGAACCCAACGACACTCAGACCTTGCTTCTGTGCGATGATGCAAGGGAGGATCTCGAGGGTCATGACTGGCTTGTTTTCCTTGAGAAATTCCAGGGCTTTAACCTTCAAACCGCTCAGGAATTCGCCCTCTCATTTGATGGATGTTGAGCCAAGGTGGGGGACATTCAACTCAAAGTCACAAAGGACTTTTTAAGTCAAGCAACAGGTCTCCCTGCGAGTGGGCATAAGTGGTTCAAGAATGCCAGGGTCGAGGAGGTTCCCTGGAGTCTTTTCTTTACATCTCGAAAGATCAATGGTTGTGACAAAGGTATGCCAGTGTCCCTATTGAAAACCCGATGGTATGGTTTGCTTGCAGTGTTGAAACAATTCGTGATGTGTGAAGGCTGTTTTGGTTTTGTCTTTCTATATCACCTACGTTTGCTCATGAATTTCATAGGGTTTCCATTAAACATGCCTTATTACTTGTGGAGAAGCCTGTATAAAATGGCTAAGAGGTATAAGAAGCAACGTTTGGATTCAAGCCTTTTCCACCATGGTTTGATAAAAAATATGCTTGCACATCAATTGAACTTACAAAATGATGATTGGGATTCGTTCCTAACCCGAAATGGTTTCGCTAACTCATATGTTGTAGAGGTTGACAAACACATGATTGAGGAAACCTTAGTTTATCCCAGAGTGTTCCCTTCATCTACACAGGCTTGTGTTACGACCACCCACAGTAAGCCTTTACCCGACTCAAAAGTTGTTGAGCAGACCCATGAACAAGATGCACAACCTAATGCCTCTGCCAAAAATGCAAACAGACCTGTTGGCAAGCTGTCTAAGGGTGATATCGATTTAAGTTTTAAAAATAAGAGGGCAGGAAGGCTGATCTTGAGGAAGACACGAAATAAATCAAACCCTCATGTGAGCTCGATCAAGACGATCGAGATCCATGAGAGCTCGAATTTCGAGATTGATAGATTTCTAGCCGAAGAAGACCCTCCTTCCTTCCAAACACACCTCGATCAGTCTTACAATTTTGTGGATAACTTGTTGCCTTGTCTGAAGCGTAGTGAAGGTTTTCCAGGTATTAAGTTTTGTGACAAATCTATAGGCCACATTGGGGACATTCCGGTACACAACTGTGGGTATTCTCAATCGACCATCACACAGTCACAATGCGAAACATGTCTATTCTGGATTGACAAGTATTACACCGATATACCCATTTTATAGTCACAGATCAAATCCCTTACTGATCAGGTCGACCCCTTAATAGATGAAAATCACAAGCTCAAGTCTATTGTTAAGGGACAAGGGAAACGCTTGAAAACTACAGGGAACGTCATATTAAAAAATGTCGAGACTGCAACAACAGTAATAAATTCTGAGATCATGTGATTTGATTTGATTTTACAGTTAAAGGTAATATTTCTTTTTATCTTAAAATAGTGTTATATTTTGTTTATTGAATAATTTAGATTTCGTTGTTAAAATAGACTAGCTACAGAATCAGCAGATTCTGTAGCCAGTCTATTCTAATTTGGAAAATTGTGGTTAAATGAATATCTAAATTTCTTTATTTTATCGTTTCCTTTCAGGATATCTGGGAGTCTATGGTGACCAAGTGATCTGAAGCATTTTTGGGGCTTGTTAGCCATATCTATGATCCATTTTTGTATAAACAGGAACAATTTTTTTTTAGCTTTTAAAGATTTAGTGTGATCTGGGGTGGTTATATTCCCCCTTTATTTTTGCAATCAACAGATGATTGTATCTTATCTCATAAGATAAGACAGTTACCTTTCTGAACCCTTTAAAAAATCATATTTTTTTTTTGTAAAAGGATCATCTTGGTCTGGGGCTGAAGTATGGACAATTAATTCATAGACTTCAATGGAACATAATGCATATTACAACTTTAGCTTCTTGTGTATGATGTCTTAATTTAAATTTTGTTTATCTTGACAAGATAATAGGTGTTGATAGCTTTTGTCTTCATGCTTTATTATGAATCAGGATAATTCATTTATAAATATTGTCCATATGTGATGTTTCAGATATTAAAAATAATGATCATTCGTTCAATCCAAACGATAAGGTTTTTCTTCAATTTTGTTGAATGATTAAAAGCAGGTTGTTATAGTTAGATTTATCTTGCACTTAATCGCTTGCAATCACATATATCATAGCTATTATTTGCATCTCTTCGTTCTGTCATTAAAATTCAACAATCAATATACTGTTTTGCATTTATTTTGAACAGTTTCAAAGTTCACTGCAGGTTTATCTCTTGGACAGGTTGGCTGGACATTCTATAATTATACAGGTGATTGGATGCATGCCGAACAACCCATTAATAGGTTAGTTTATTTCTTTTATCTTTTGTTTGTCTTCGAAACCCTTATGTGTGACCTGGCTTTGACCGTTCACGTATTTCTATTTTATAGTATATTCTTTTTGTTTAATCTTAGATAAATAAAGAAAAAACAAAAAATAGTTTATGTGCTTTCTTTATATGCTTTTGTTAAAGCAACCATCTTTTCATAGATTTTCGTGAGTTTAGATTAAAACTTGCACTAGTATAACATGCACGTAAATTAGATAAACAAATTTGCTGTGTAAATATTATAAAATAGTTATATAGATACACATGTACATATATATACTAAGTAGTTATTTGTCAGTTTGTTCTTTTTCTTTTATTTGTTTCTTTTAGGACTTTTAGATTGGCCAACGGAGCCATTAAACCCGTCAGAGTGAGTCATACCAAATGGCTTGGGTTATTTAGACAACCCCAGACCAGACTCGTTCTTCCAATTGACGGACGATCATTTTCGCCTGTCAACAAATGGTGCTAGAAGGAGGGCCTGAACACTATTGATGGCACGTGGAGGTCGCAAGACTCCTCCCCCACACACCTGCTCACCTATAGTAACAAGAAGTTGTTCTGATGACAACATTACCTCTCAAAAAACAACCACTTCAAATGAAAATCCACAGATTACCGTTGAGCCAGTAACACCAAACCCCCCAGGGTCCGATGTACAATAAATTTTTCGTCAATCACTTCTAAGGACACACGGTGCTTTGGCCCGTATCAGACAACTAGGTCGGCCATTGAATCAACTGCTAGATTTTTTTGATATTATAGAGCAACCTGAAGGCACTGGTCTTATCCTAAATCCTACGGATCCAGATCACATCCTCACTCCTGCAGTCGGAGGATCTGGTATCCCACCATCACCACTGCCTTCATCTCCTTCCTCTTCAGGAGAGGATTCATCCGATGAAGGTAGTTCTTCATCTCAGCCTTCCACACCACCCACGCCTATGGAAAATCCAAACAATCCCGCCAGACCTTGGCTCGATCAAGATGCTGTGGCCATACCTGGACCCCAACATCCTTTGCCTAAACATCCAGAGAAATGGCTCCCTAAATTCGATCCAGATTCTAAGCAAATTGCTCAGGATCACATTAAAAAATTCATGCTAGCCATTAGACTCCAAAGCATAGAACACAGAGACGTAGTATGTAGAATTTTTCCGTACACATTTGAAGGCAATGCCTCTACTTGGTATTTTTCCCAACAACCCCACACCATTGTATCTTGGGATAGATTTGAATCTTGTTTCCTTGAGAAATTCAGAGACGACAAATCTCCCGAATTCTTAGTCATGGAACTCTCCAGTTTAAAGATGAACCCCAAGGAAAAAATAAAAGACTTTAATCAAAGGTTTCTAACATTAAAGAATCGAGTCCCCACTAATTCAATGCCTGCCGAAAATCTTATCGTTGCATACTACACCAAAGCCTTAAACCAGAACATAGCAATCTGGGTAAAAAGGTCTAAGAAGGCAACATTATTGGAAGCCTTCGAGGAAGCAAGCCAAATTGAGAAAGATATTCTAAGCCTAAAGGACAATATCAATAACGAGGCAGAGATTACCCCATCTTCCAAGAAGAAAATAAAAATTCTTCCTAGACCTCCCCAAACCAAAACTCAATCAGAGAGTTCAGACCTGGAAAGTTTACATAAGGTCATTCAGAAATTGTCAAATCAAGTCGTAGATTTAAGGAGATCAGCTGAAGAAGTTTCTTCAAGCAAAGGGTCTTACAAACCCCCTTTTAGAAATCCTTTTCCTACAAACCGACCCAACTTAAATTATGAAGGCCTTAATCTAGAAATCCTACAATATGCTATCCAGACAATTCTGGAAGCACATGATAACTTAGTCCCCCCCGAGATTCCTGAAGACATGATTGAACAAGAAACAATGGAAGAGGATGAATCCTCTCCTAACATCTTCAGGCATTTTTTGGATAGTTTCTTTCAAGCCAATTTTGAAACAATGCATCCGTACAACACCAGAAGCAGAACACAGAATTCATCCTCTTCTGAAACTGGAACTAATG
Organism: Picea engelmannii; assembly: GCA_009831015.1. Classification (NCBI taxonomy): domain Eukaryota; kingdom Viridiplantae; phylum Streptophyta; class Pinopsida; order Pinales; family Pinaceae; genus Picea; species Picea engelmannii. The sequence goes on from WSFP011399682.1 coordinate 4,816, forward strand.
CGCCCCAAAAACAGTCTAAACAAACTGTAACTAAACAGAATTTGGTAACTCCAAGTTTAGAATACGATTTGATTGAAGACCTTAAGAAACTTAGAGCTAATATTTCTGTTTATGAATTGTTGAAATTTCCTTTTCTTCTGCAAAAGATGCTTCAGAACATTGTAGAAAACAACAAAAACAACAAAAACAACAATCTAAACAACAACAAATTTGCAGAAAACAACCCTAAAACACCTCAAAAGGTCCCTATTAAAACGACACTAGAACCCTCTGATAAAAGAGACCTTGCTGTAAAAAGCGTAACGAATGTAGATAAAATAATCCCAGGGATTGCGACTAAAAATCAACAAAGTTTTGCTATCAATACTTGTAGAAAAATCCCACCTTTTTTGTTAACCTTTGAAATTTTCAATAGGAACGTACATAATTGTATGATAGATTCTGGCGCATCGTCAAATGTAATGCCTTGGTCTGTATGCCAAAAAATCAATGTTGAAGTTCAACCTTCCAGTTTGAAAATTATTCAGCTTGATAGGAAAAGTGTTAAGGTAATAAGTGAATTAAAAAATGTCCTTATCAGATTATCATATAATCCTAAAGTCCACCAGATTATTGATATTATTATCGTTGACATCCCTGAAGTATATGGCTTATTTTTAAGTAGGGATTGGTCCGAACAACTGCATGGTTACTTTGCGACAGACTGGTCTCATTTATGGCTGCCAGAAAATGGAAAGCCTAACAGAATCAAGATCAATCGTGAGCGTTACCTCAAGCTTACGGTAACTAATTTAAATGGTGTTAATGAACCATTTACTGCTTCTACTAATTCGCCCGAAATGAAGGGAATGAACACCTTTTTTCGGTAACTTCATGGATGAAACTTCTACCATTTCTAACCTAGAATAGCAGTCGGAACTCATGACATGCACACAGTCAACAATTCTCCTTAATGTGCCACATACAGCTGATGAGAATCACATCTGGTCTCTCTACTTTAATGGATCCAAATCTAAAGAAGGAGCCGGTGCAAGATGTGTGCTCATTGACCCAACAAATAACAAAACTTTGATCACTTGCCGATTAGAATTTGAATGCACAAACAATACTGCTGAATATGAGGCACTTCTGCAAGGTCTCAGAAAGGCACTAGACTTGAAAATATAGAATTTAATGGTATTCGACGATTCAGAAATTGTCATTAGACAGGTAAGAAATTCCATTTAATACCTATCTCCACACCTGAAAAGTTATCAAGCTGATGTATGGAATCTCATGCACAAATTTTCTGCATTTAACATTAATTCCATTCCAAGATTAAATAATTCTGAGGCTGACTTGTTGGCTAATGTTGCTTCTAAACTTTTTCCCGTAGAAGGCCTTTCTCCAAACGCGTTTTTCGTTCAGTTGTTGTTCAGACCATCCATCCCGGACAACATCACTAATTGGAGAGTGTTCGATGACGATTAACAGATCATCAGTTTCCTGCACATGGAAGATACTTTCCAAGGTGTGGTTATCGATGAAGGTACCCATGACGAAGACCTCCACAATTTTATGGTAATATCAGACCCAAGATCTCCAGAATCAACATCAGATCTGGTAAATTCTATCCCAAAATCTATGGTAAGATTAGAAATTTTTTATGATTTGCATGATAAATTCAGAAAATCAGTGAATTGTAAAACAAACAGTTCTTCCTTGACCCATGAAAAAGTGAATATAGGAACTAAAGATAATCCACAATGCATCAATTTAGGAATGAGATGTTCTGAGCAAGAGAAGTCAGCCTTTACTAAGTTGTTTAAGGAATTTAAGGACGTCTTTGCTTGGACATAAGATGATCTAAAAACATTTGATCCTAACATTATACAACACATCATTCCCATGAAACCCCAGACTCAACCTTTTCAACAGAAGTTAAGAAAGATGCACCCAAAACTTGAACCAACTGTGAAGAAGGAACTAAACAAACTATTGAATGCAAAGATAATCTTTCCGATGAGACACACACAGTGGGTCTCTAACCTTGTCCCTATGAGGAAGAAAAGTGGCGAAATCCGACTATGTGTCGATTTCCGAAATTTAAATCGAGCATCTGATAAAGACAACTACCTTGTTCCTTCGATGGAACAAATTCTCCAACAGGTATCTGGTTCTAAAAGATTGTCACTACTAGACGGTTTTTCAGAGTATAACCAGGTCCTCATGTATCCTCCAGACTAGCTAAAAACCACTTTCCGTACTCCATGGGGTACCTATGTTTATAGGAAGATGCCCTTTGGGCTTATAAATGCCGGTGCCACTTTCCAGAGAGCGATGGATATCGCTTTTCACGGTCTAATCAATCGATCTGTAGTAGTCTATCTAGATGATGTCACTGTCTTCTCAAAGAATAAGGGATATCATTTAGCTCATCTGAGATCCATTCTACAATGATGTCATAAGTACGACATCTCTCTAAATCCTAAAAAATCTATCTTTGTAGTGGAACAAGGCAAGCTTCTCGGATTTATAGTATCCAATGAAGGGATGATCATTGACCCCGAGAGGACTCAAGTCATTTCAAAACTTCCCCCCCCCTCTTCCAAAAAGTCTATGCAATCCTTTTTAGGTCAGATAAATTTTGCTAGAAGGTTCGTCCCGAGTTTTTTGAAAATGGTCAGGCCATTACAAAACTTAATAAAAAATGATGTGCAATACCATTGGGGACCTCAAGAAAGTCAAGCTTTTGACTCAATAAAAAAACCATAGTGGAGGCTCCATCCCTAATGAGCCCTGACTTTTCGCGAGATTTCACTCTTTATACGTTTGCCTCTGATCAATCTTATGCCACTGTGCTAACTCAAAAGAATGTTGAAAACAACGAAGTTCCTATTGCCTTTATGAGCTCAACCTTTAAGGGAGCATCGCTTAATTATCCAGCTGTAGATCAACAGGCTTACGCTGTTTTAAAGTGGTAAAACATTTTCGATCTTATCTACTAAAATCTAGAATGAAAGTCATTGTTCCCTACCCCGCTGTCAGAAATTTGTTAGTACAGAAAGAATTGGGTGAGAAACGGGAAAACTGGGTCACATCCTTACAAGAATATGACCTCGAGATCACTCCAACACAAATTGTTAGAGGCCAAGGTCTATGTAAATTAGTTGCTGATTCAGTTATAGAACAATAGAATCAAACCAGTATGTTAATTGAAGATCAACATAATCAAAATCAAATCTGTTGTGTACAAAATCCTACAAGTCCTTCGTATTATGACATTAAGTTTTATCTAACACACAGTTCAGCTCTTCGTCACCTTGATCCAAAAAAGAAGAGAGCGTTGAGATTAAAATATGCACCTTTCCAACTAGTGAATGGTATATTGTTTCATCAAAATTTTGATGGAATCCTAATGCGTTGTCTGGCAAGAGATGAAGTAGATAAAGTCTTATCAGAATTACATGCAGGGGAAGCTGGTGGGAATTTCAATGGAGACACTACCGCCCACAAAGTATTAAGGGTGGGGTATTATTGGCCCACCCTTTTCAAATATGCCCATGCATTATGATGCAAATGTGTAATATGTCAAAAGGCTTTTGGACAAGTACAGAAGGCAACATTCCCACTGCAACCTGTTTCGGTGGATTTCCCTTTTCAGCAATGGGGTCTTGACATCACTGGCCCAATTAACCCCACCTCCTCACAACAACATAAATACATCATTACAACGACATACTATTTCACGAGATGGTCTGAGGCTGCACCATTAAAAGTGGTAAACACCAATCAGGTAATATCTTTCCTTAATTCAAACATTATCACTCGTTTCAGTATTCCTGAATGTCTAGTGTTCGATAATGCTTCCTATTTTTCATCTCTTGACATGAGTGCTTTTTCTTTAGAAAAAGGGATAAAACTAAAGTATTCTGCCAGCTATTACCCCCAAGGAAATGGTTTGGCAGAATCGACAAAGAAAAACCTGATCAAGATCATCAAGAGGACGGTCTCTGAAAACCACAAAAACTGGCATAATGCACTATTCAATGCAATCTGGGATGATAGGGTAACTCCAAAAATTGTTGTTGGTAATTCCCCCTTTTTCCTCGTTTATGGTAGGGAAGCAATTCTTCCACCACACGTTCTCCTTCCATCTTTGCAGTTATCGCAGAATGTTCAGGAAGAAGACTGTCCTCCTTTGGAAAGTTGGATTAATGCTTTGCTGAAGTTAGAAGAGGTAAGGACTCAAGAACAAAAAAAACTGGATCAACATCAACTTATTGTCAAAAGCTGGTTCAATTCGAATTCTGCCTCAGACAGGAATTTTGAGGTAGGTGATATTGTCCTCAAATGGGACAAACCTCATGAGGGGAAAGGCAAACATACTAAGTTCCAAAACCTGTGGTTGGGACCATTCTTAATCGCTGAAAAACTAGGTCCCAGTTCTTTTTGCCTGTAGAATTTAGAGGGACAACCAAGCACCTTCCCGGTGAATGGCCAAGCTCTCAAAACGTATTTCACCTGACAACTCTCGGATACACATTTTGTACATATTTTTCTGTTTTGGTTTCTTTTGATTTCCGTTTTCTTTTCTGGTTTGTTTTTATTTTTATTTTTTGTTTATTGGCCTTTTTGAGTCAAACATGCCTATATTACAGTCTAGTTCAGAAGAAGAGAACATAATGCTTCATCTTGAAATAACTGTCAAGGGCTGTTAGAGCATCAATTGCTGTGTTTTTCTAAAAACGTAAACTAGTTAAAGATGGTATTTTGTTTGAGAATTGATTTCTTGGTTTCAATTTTCATTTGAGAGTAGACACGACTATTTTTAAAAACTCTTTACTCTATCCCTTCTCTTAAGAAAGAAACTCAATGATGTCTCCCTGTCCTCGAAAATTAGTTTTATTAATAAACTATTTTCAGATCTTGATGAAGGTTAGCAAGAAAAATTTAAAGGCCTGGAAAATATTAAGTTGTGTAAAAACTGGAATTTTCAGCATCACCCCACTCTGCTGAATGTCTTTAAAACTATATCAGAATGTGAATAATTTCTCAAAGAGTTGTGGGAAGTGTTTGTAAACCCGCTGGGACACTGAACAGGTCTGTTGGCAATGGGTAAATGCATGCAAGATGCCGAGACAACTTCGTCGGGGTACTGAACAGGTCCACTGGCAGCGAAGCGATGTCAGGTTAAAGAAAATTCTCAGGTATAAATCTTGATTTTGGTCATAAGCATCCTTCATTCTGATTTGAAATTTCTTGGACAAGATACATACGTCAGAGTGGGTTAATTGACATCCCTGTCAAGGCTATGGACGCCTGTCGGCAGCAGTGGCCCTGTCAATAGTATTGGAGCCATTAACTTAAACATCGTGCCTTTCATTTGTGAAGTCTGGTACCAGATTTCATTCTTTTTAATGAAAGATATCTTATGCCGGACCACGTCATGATTATTAAATATGCTCAAATGACTTTTCAGTTGTTCTTTGATTTCAAATCATTCAAACATTTCTAACCTGAACTCGTCAGTGAGATAGAGATAACTGCTTCTCCCAGCAAGTCACCATTGTTGGCAGCCCAACATATTTTTAACTTTTTAAAATATCAAATAATAATCGATGTAGCTGCCTAACTGGGGTCATACATTTTTCTGTTCTTCATAAGCAATTTTTGAAACAACAAATGCATGTTTTCGGTTATTCCTAGTGTTTTTGTTTCCATGCTTCGTTCATGACTGAAAGCATGAAAATGAAGCATTAAAACTTATGATTGTATTACCGCTCTATTTAAAAGTTTATGAAAGGTAAATGGCTTAACATTTTGGTTAATAAAGTCTTTGTTCTTTGCTATGAAGTTCATTCTCTTTGTTTCCCTCCTCGAATGTCAAGCATGCTTATGGATTGTTATATGAATCAACAAAGGTCCTTTTAATTTAACCATCAATATATTTTTGTGTGGTTCTTGGTCATACGTTCCCTTGTCACTAGAATTTGGTTTATAAGTTTACTTCTCCTAATCTTTAGAACCTAACCCACCTTGTTGCGCAATCATTTTAAATTTTTAATGCACCTGGTCGTGGCCTGTACTATGTGGGAGGTGGCAGTCCAATCACAGTGAGCCCATCATTTTGAAGCTTAGTCTTGGGTTTTGCAACACCCCTCGCATTCATTTCAAACAATGCCTATCTTTTGGTTGAGAATCTTCTGCTCATTTTCCATAGATTGTTGATGAGTTTCAGGTATGGAGTATACCTCTAGTCTATTCTTAGAAACCCTCCATACGCACTGTGTTTGGGTGTTTTCTTGTTGAATTCCCATGGAACCAGTTGTTAGGATTGAACCCAACAACACTCAGACCTTTCTCCTATGTGATGATGCAAGGGAGGATCTCGAGGGTCACGACTGGCTTGTTTTCCTTGAGAAATTCCAGGGCTTTAACCTTCAAATCGCTCAGGAATTTGCCCTCTCATTTGATGGATGTCGAGCCAAGGTGGGGGACATTCAACTCGAAGTCACAAAGGACTTTTTAAGTCAAGCAACATGTCTCCCTGTGAGCGGGAAGAAGTGGTTCAAGAATGCCAAGGTCGAGGAGGTTCCCTGGAGTCTTTTCTTTACATCTCGAAATATCAGTGGCTGTGACAAATGTATGCCAGTGTCCCGATGGCATGGTTTTCTTGCAGTGTTGAAACAATTCATGACGTGTGAAGGCCATTTTGGTTTTGTCTTTCTATATCACCTGCGTTTTCTCATGAATTTCATAGGGTTTCCATTAAACATGCCTTATTACCTGTGGAGAAGCCTGTATAAAATGGCCAAGAGGTATAAGAAGAAACATTTCGATTCAAGCCTTTTCCACCACGATTTGATAAAAATTATGCTTGCACATCAATTGAAGTTACAAAACGATGACTGGGATTCGTTCCTAACCCGAAATGGTTTCACTAACTCATATGTTGTAGAGGTTGACAAACCCGTGATTGAAGAAACCTTAGTCTATCCCAGAGTGTTCCCTTCATCTACACAAGCCTGTGTTACGACCACCCACAGAAAGCCTTTACCCGACTCAAAAGTTGCTGAGCAGACCCATGAACAAGATGCACAGCCTAACGCCTCTGTTAAAAATGCAAATAGACTTGTTGGCTAGCCATCTAAGGGTGATATCGATTTAAGTTTTAAAAATAAGAGGGTAGGAAGGCTGATCTTGAGGAAGACACGAAATAAATCAAACCCTCATGTGAGCTCGATCAAGACGATCGAGATCCATGAGAGATTGGATTCCGAGATTGATAGATTTCTGGCCGAAGAAGACCCTCCTTCCTTCCAAACACACCTCGATCAGTCTTACAATTTCGTGGATAATCTGCTGCCTTGTCTGAAGCATAATGAAGGTTTTCCAGGTATTAAGTTTGGTGACAAATCTACAAGCCACATTGGGGATGTTCCGGTACACAACCATGGGTATTCTCAATCGACCGTCACACCGTCACAATGCGAAATGTGTCTGTTCTGGATTGACAAGTATTACACCGATATACCCATTTTACAGTCACAGATGAAAGCCCTTACTGATCAGGTTGACCCCTTAATAGATGAAAATCCCAGGCTCAAGTCTATTGTTAAGGGACAAGGGAAACGCTTGAAAACTACAGGGAACGTCATATTAAAAAATGTCGAGACTGCAACAACAGTAATAAATTCTAAGATCATGTGATTTGATTTGATTTTACAGTTAAAGGTAAGATTTCTTTTTATCTTAAAATAGTGTTATATTTTGTTTATTGAATAATTTAGATTTCGTTGTTAAAATAGACTAGCTACAGAATCAACAGATTCTGTAGCCAGTCTATTCTAATTTGAAATTTGGAAAATTGTGGTTAAATGAATATCCAAATTTCTTTATTTTATATTTTCCTTTCAGGATATCTGGGATTCTATGGTGACCAAGTGATTTGAAGCATGTTTGGGGCTTGTTAGCCATATCTATGATCCATTTTTGTATAAACAAGAACAACCATTTTTTAGCTTTTAAAGATTTAGTGTGATCTGGGGTGGTTATATTCCCCCTTTATTTTTGCAATCAACAGATGATTGTATCTTATCTCATAAGGTAAGACAATTACCTTTTTGAACCCTTTAAAAACTCATTATTTTTTTTTGTAAAAGGATCATCTTGGCTTGGGGCTGAATTATGGACAGTTAATTCACAGACTTCAATGGAACATAATGCATATTACAACTTTCATAGATTTTCTTGAGTTTAGATTAAAACTTGCAGTTGTATAACATGCACGTAAATTAGATAAACAGATCTGTTGTGTAAATATTATTTAAAATAGTTATATAGATATGCATGTACATATATATACTAAGTAGTTATTTGTTAGTTTGTTCTTTTTCTTTTATTTGTTTCTTTTAGGACTTTTATATTGGCCAATGGAGCCATTAAACCCGTCGGAGTGAGTCATACCAAACAACTTGGGTTATTTAGACAACCCCGGACCAGACTCGTTCTTCCAATTGACGGATGGTCATTTTTGCCCGTCAACAGGTTGTTAGATCCATACGAGAGGTCTCTGAGCTATATCAATTGTGTAATTGTTCTGAATTAATTGTTGGAGAGAGTGAAAATTTTCTATGTGTAAAATTATAGAATTGTAGAACCCTGAGACAGTTATGGTCTCAAGTTATAAATATTAAGACTTGAAGAATTATTGAGTTTATCCACATTTTCTATCTCTTGGCTTCTTATAACCAAATTCAGGGAACAAATGGTCATTTATGTGATTTTGTGTGGAAACAAGATAACCAGGAATACTCTCTAATCATGCTAGTTGTGTAGATCCGCTGCAGAGAAGGTCTGATCGATGATTGTTGATCATTGAGCATATATAGATCAACGATCTCCATTATATCACCAGTTGAACAGGGCGATCAATCCCACGTCATCATATGTGAAAGATGGAGGAGATCTATAGTGAGAAACCTTTTCATGTTTTAGAGTTGTTAGAGCATTACTTGTAAAGCCGATTTGTGAATTTATTTGGAGCATTGATGGGTCGGGCTACATGTCACTCCCATGTGTTGACAATTAAAATTGTAACGATGAAATCCACCCACAAAGTATTGCTAAAGCGCTATTATTTAACTATGCTAATAATATAACACTAGTAGGTGGGACCCCCTTGCAGACTAGAGGCGCAAGGATAAACATATTACACATATTTTGCTGCTGTTGTGATGTTGCCTACACAGTCCTACATTTTTGACGATCGAGTCTTGTTTTCATGTGGCATGATAATATGTGTATAATGCATTATCGTGGAATGCTTTTGGTAATCGCTTGCGACATTGAATAGGTTCTATGGGTATGAGGATCATGTTGTTTACAGTTTCTATGTTATAGCCTTGTTGCTATTTCTTATGTTGATTACTTAGCCACATATATGCAAGGGATACTTAATGGTAGCATGATCAAAACAAAGGGAAATTATGGAAAGGTTCTATAGTTCAAACAAAAGGGAAGAAACTATGTATTTGAGCTATAATAAAAGACTATATGCAAATTTTGAATGAAAGAGTTAATGGATACTAGTGTTATTCCTAGCTGTTATGCTATTTGTTTGGTTAATGGAATATGCAAATTTCATTAAAGTCAAATGGAGTCACATACAACAATGTTAATATGGATTATTGTATGGAGTTATGGCAAGGGTTAATGTGTAAACTATCTTGCAATAGATATGGTCTCAAATATTACGATGGTTTGGAATTGATTATGCATTGGTTATATGGCTTGATTATTGGTGGATGTTATTCTTGTTGGGTTGTCTCGTACTTCGAATTGAATGGGGCCAGGTGATGGAAGCAACATACATTTACTGTACCTCACTCCAAACCTTCCCTATCGTTGATCACCCTAACATTGTTCCATTGTTGCAATTTCACTCCGTTGGTTGTGACACTCCGCATTTTCAGGTTTTTGGAAGGGAAAGCTCGGCCAACTCATCATTTATGCATTTTTCTCATAGGTATGGTTCTTTTCTCTCCATCCATGATGGATTCTTTGTTGTATGAACAAAATGGTGGCTCAGTGATGCTTGGATTCTATGTGTTCTTGAGATTTTCGACTGTGTGTAAATGTGTGTTATGGCTCTCTATGATGATTGTAAAATGTTGGAAATTTCAAGTAAAGGAATGGGTATTATTAAGTTTCATGTTGGTGGTTTTCTCAGTCAGTGAAGTTTTATGACGGGTCTCTGTGGAATAATAAGTGACAGTGGTGCAATATGGCTCTGGGTTTGATAATTGAGGGTTTTTGTTATGTGTATCACTGTCTGTTAACTCGTTTCCCTCTTGATTGTTGTGGTCATCCTTACCCAGTTGCATAGAAATTCCCAACAATGGTGTGTTATTTTATCTAACTCCGAACTATTGTTAATAGCTTGTTCTTGACTGTCTTTTCACTGAAATCTTGCCAAAAGTCCAATCTTGGTCGTCCGAATATTAATGCAGGACTCTGTGTTTAATGGATATCATATGCGAAGGGTTCTCACACCACCCCTATCATTCTCGTCGTATGATGTATGTGGTCTCACTGTTAATTGTTTCAAAAGTCGTTCGGCTCTTTAGGTATTGGAAAGAGACATTATATATCTATGTTGTTTGAGTACCTGCCACTATTAAGTTAACCCTCCTCTCTTCTCTGCAAGTGTTAGATGCACCTGTGTGAACTGGGTTATTTTACTCTTACTGTCTTTTCTCTCCTCGGGTGTTAACTATTGGTTCCGTCAATGGCTTGGAGTAATAAGTAAGGACTGTATGGCTCACTGGTTTGTCTTTTCAAAAATGTATTTTGGCCCGTGGTTGTTAATTGATGGTAAAGTGGATATAAACCTTGGAAGACCGTCAACTCTTTGTGTTTTTGTTTAAAAAGATAAACATTCTCTTGTTGCCTCCTCGCATTTGTTTTTGATAGAGCCCGATTTGGACTATGACTTGTCTTTTCTCTCCTCAAGCACCTTCTGGGGTTGTCTAGTATTGGTTATTAGTTAAATGGTTATGGAAGTCTTGAAAGACACGTGCTCTCTCATCGAGTCTCTGTCTGGTCCTTCTATGATAAAATTGTTTGAACAGATAAGAATGAAAACGAGTGGTTGCATACAATCGAGGAATGACTTCCTATTCGTTATGGTTTAGCTCACCGTGTTTAATCCAGGGTGACCTTGATTGCATAAGAAGACACCTGTGTGAATTTTACTAAGCCCGATCAGGGTTCTGGCTAGTTAAAAAGATGCATCTGTGTCAGTTTAGTTCTGTTCGCTTCATATATGATATTGGAATCATCGTGCAGACTATCAACTATTTAAAAATGAAGTTATACGTGCTGATACACAGATAGATCAATCTCAGGGTCTATGTTTGGGTTGATTGTTATTATCAATTCAAGATTCTGTTGATTAATATGATTGAAGTCATGTCTATGATTGGACATGCTTTTATGTTTGTCCACGTTTTTGAAAAGACACCTGTGTACATTTTAATTGGGCCCGATTGTTGATTGGAAAACAATGGATGTTGATTGTTTATCGTGGTGCATTATGGATTATCAAAGATAGATGTTGAACATATTGTTGAGGATGTTTTGATTATTTAAAAAAAAAAGAAAGAAGGGATCAACGTTTTAATAAACAATACTGTTGAATGGAAAATGTTTTTATAAGTTATAATTGCACAGACTGTTATAAATTAAGGAATTCTGGGAAATTTAATTATTGAAATAACAAGCAGTTTTGTATACAATTGAGGAACAATGAATGTTGGTGATTTTTGGATTGATTTTGAACACAATTATGATTGTTGATTTAGTTAATTTATTTAATGAAAAGTATCCATCAAATTCCCTGTCATTTTCTCACTTTTTCGCTCAATACAAATCCCCTCACAATCCGAGATTCATTTTGCATGCCCTGTTCTTAAAATTAAATTAAAACTCTGTATTCTAGTGATAAATAAATAACACAGAGATGGATCACAACTGATATGATTTGGTTATGATTTCACAGTCGATTGTTCAATGAATTGTTGAGCAGTAATCGTGTTCTTACTCCCTTTCATTTTCTCACTTTTTCTCTTAATACAATCTCCTCAGATATCCCAGAACCCTAATTCACCCCCTGCTCATTGACAATTATTGAATGAATTTTATGGATTGGATTGCATGGGTCTAATGTGATTGCTGAGCCAAACTTTATTTCATATTAAGAGATGTCATGTATGGTTTGTTTAAGAAGCTAGTTGCTAATAAACACTGCATACATGATGAGCTTCTTTAGCAGAGGAAGTCGTGGCGGAAATAACAGGGGCAGAGGGAGTTGGAACAGAGGGCCTAGAAGACCAAGATTCTCAATACATTTTGATGCAGATCCTCAAGAGTTAAACCATCTCTTCCAAGCTAGATTTTTCAATTGGATTGGACAAGGGGTAGTCCAACCTAGACCAGAGAGGCCTCCTTTCCAACCCTAACATGTCCCTGGTATCCCTGTGCCCCCTCATGTTTCATTGCAACCTGAAGTTCCCGAGAATGATGAATGGCAGGAGATTGTTCACCCAATAGTCTCCCAACATTGTGGCTGGCCAAATTTTTCTCTGCTTGCTCCTCCTCCACTTGTTAACCCAAATGTCCAGATTGCCCCTGCACACTCACCTGTACATTCCTCCCACGCAAGCAAAAGACTCAAAACCGAAGCCCACCACATGCATGACAAAGGAAAAGATGTTGTTGCCCCCTCCTCTTCCTCAAGTGATTTAGCCAAATCTGTTTCATCCTGCATGCACTTGAAAGATGTTTGTTCTCATGCCATCAATGAGATCAAGCCTTAAGGCTCTACATAACCTAAGGCTAATTTAGAGAAGTCAAAAGGGGATAGAAACAACAAACGGAAAATTGTCTCTCAAAGTGGAAAATACGGTTTTTGAGTATATTTTATTATTGTTTTATTGAGAACAGTGGACTGTTGAAGTTTTTGGACAACATACTATTTTTGGATATTTTGGATATTATATGTGTTTGGATATGATTTAAAATATCATTGATATTTAATTTTCAAATTATGAGAATGCTTATGGGAGCCACAAAGAGGGATGTGTTTGATTGATCGACTAGTTATGTTTATTTTTATTAAGAAACTAAAGGGAGTCACAAGGGGTCCCACGTACTAGTTATTATTTATTAAAATACCCTTATTATTATTATAATATTAATTCTTCCCCTAAACTAAAAGTTAGTTGAGTTTTAGTTAACTTAACTAAAAGAGGTAGTTGAACTACTTCAACTAATTTGGGATGCATAAAAGAAAAATGAGAAGGAAGAACAAGAGGAGAATATAAAGAGAAAGCATACTAATGTTTGCTCTTGAGTTTTATTAAGATAGTTCATTTTTCATTCATTTTTCAATTCATTAAAAACCTAATTCTCTTTTATGACAACAGGGTCCTATTGTAGACAACAAGATTCAAAGCTGAATTACATCATTTAGACACTTGGTCTTAGAGGTGTTGATCTATCTTTGATAGTCTGTGTAGACTTGTCTATTTATGAATTAAATTTCATGATTGATAAATGATATTGTGCAGAGTCGAGTGGGCAAAAAACTGTGGCAAGTTGATCCAGCTTTTAAAGTTTAGATTTTTACTTCCTATCAGAGTCCTTTTGTTTGGTTTTTATCGGGGATATCTAAGTTTGAATTTGGTCCAAACTCCCTCAGGGATTTTTGTAAAAAGAACGATTCTTTTGATTTCTGGGAATGAAATAAGCAATTGCTATTCTATCTCATATGTGTTAATATGCGACTTGGTATTTTTTCTTTTGTCTCCACATTTAATTTTGCATTTGTTATATTCAGAAAATTATATAAAAATGTTGAGTTTTACAACAATCTTTTATTTAAAAAAATCAACCTAAGCCCTTGTAACTAATACTTGTGGATTGGGAAACAATTTTTGAGGCTACAAACATAGGGTGATATTCCCGTCTATCTTTCCTTAGCCAAGCAAGATATGAAAATGTTTGAGTAAGAACATTTCATATATTTTCCTCATCATTTATTTGGCGACCATACTTGGGATATCTTCCATATCTCTGTGGTTGATTTTATACTTGATTTTCATTGAATATATTTATAATTATGATATCTTTCCTTTGACTGTTTCATTTCTCCATGACTGTACTTGTTGCAAGGTAGCCCAATATTGAGCCCGGTCTTAAAGATAAGATCAACATTGCTTTAACCTTGTTTAATACCATCTTAGAGACCACTAATACCCAGGTTGAGATTGAAAACTTATGGGCAACGATTGAACAAGACATAACTGTCCGAGAACGTTGGGAATCTAGGCAAAGACAAGCTAGGAATCAACTTTAACTTCTTTTTCCTACATTTGGGTTCTTCTTTTCATGTCCTTAAACCCTCGTATATCTAGGAGAAGAAGGGGTTTATCACCAGAAATTAATCCTATTGCTGAAATAGGAAGAAGAAATGTCGTTTTGTCAACCCAACAAAGTACTCTAAGGAGAACTTTGTCTGGTTCAACTAGTTCGTCTTTCTCTCCCTTACCTATCGTTCACAGGATAACATCTAGTGGTGGCTTTGGTGGCACTGGAGGTGCTTCTTCATCTCAACTTTCATCTTCGTCAGCTATTGGTAGCTTATATAGTCACCAAGTCCTTGTCCAATCTACTACCAACCCCGCCAAAGTCATTAAAAAGTATGGGCTTTTTCAGTTTGAAGAAGATGCTACAACTACTCCGTGGCATGTTTCCTCCCCTCTTAACCTAGCACCTGCTACTCGTCCACTTCCTAAATTCAAAGAGCATCTCCGTAGGTTTTCAGGAAATAACACGGTCACTACGAATGAACACTTGGTGGCATTTTTTAATGCCTGTTGCAACATAGGAGCCAATGACAAAGACACTTGTATGCTCTTATTTTTGAATTCCCTTGAAGGGAAGGCTGCGACCAATTTATTTGACCTTCCTCCTAATATTTTGTCTACTTGGGAGGAGTTAGTCTATTGGTTCAAATCTATCTATGGGTAATACAAAATCTCATCCAAGAAGTTACGGGAGTACAATAACATTGCTTATAAGGATGGTGAGACTATCAAGTCCTTCAACTTGCGTTTCACCAAATTATACAACCAAATCCCTGAACTCATTCACCCTCAGAACCAATATGCTTTCATGCATTATTATAATGTATTACCTTCCCCCTACCATCATAGGCTTGAGGAAAAGGTCATTGATAACTTTGGTTCTTCTCTGCACACTTGTTTAGAGTATGAAGAACAACTTGAAAGAACAAGTCTTCCCGGGGGAGACTCAGTTAAACAGACATACATGTCCTCCCTCTTACAGCTTGTACAATGCATGAATAATCAAATGATAGTGTATGAGTGGAAAGGAAATGTCCCCTCTCTCACCCCTGGGGCTCCATATTCCTCTGCACCCCCCTTTAGAAATCCTAATGAAAATAATTTTCAGCCTAAAGCTATCATGCCTTGTAGTTGGTGCAAATTTTGTGAGGAACACGATGAGGAAAGTACATGTGAAGTAAAGAAGAGTTCCAGAGATAAAATCTTTGGTAAGAGACCTGAAACTACTATTGTCATCCTAGACTTTGCAGAGCCAGAGGATGTCATGATCATAAATACTAGGAATAAATCCTATGCTCCAAAAGGTAAATATGATCCTCCTCACACTTCTTCTAGCCCAAGATCATCTTCACCAACTGCTATTGTTCAGGTTCCTAAGTCTCCGAATAGTCAAGGGACTACCTCTACCTCCCCTCTTCCCTCTTTCAAATACAACATTATAAATCAATTGGCCAACATTAAAGCAGATGTTACCCTTCTGGACATGGTTGTCGTCCCTGAGCAACATAAACATCTAAAATTTTTTATGGAAGGAAAAGATTCCATGGTAGCCAACTTATCTGAAGAGGTAGATGAAGAGGATTCGCATGTAAATAAAGTAGATGTAAATAAATTTAGACAACCTGTAAAAAACACGCCGTTTTATATTTTTGTAAAGATTATGGACAAGATTTCCCATTGTTGTCTCATTGACGATGGTTCAGGGTCAAGTGTAATGTCAAAAATTATTATGGAAGAGCTAGGCTTGTCTTGTACAAATGAAAACACCAGAAACATGCTCTCTTATAATAGTTTAAAACAAACAACCATAGGTGAAATCAAGGACGTGACCTTGGTTTTGTGCTTGTATCCTGAAATAAGGACAACCCTTAATATTCAGGTAATAAATATGTCAGTGAGTAATTAATCGATCATCTTAGGAAGAGATTGACAAGATTTAATAGGTGGATACCTCTCACTCAACATGACACACTTATCCATTCCTTGGAATGGTAAAAACATCATAGTCCTAAGGGAGGGGAGAATTTCACCTTACATAGAAAGCGTCCCATAATCGAATATGAATTATATCGAGGAGGACCTAGGAGTGCATTCCATCTCGCAGATGAGGACAACACTACCTTGGACTAAATCGACTTAAAGGATGGGATGTGGCATATGGACTTTGATGGTTCATTCTCCAATGAAGGAAACATAGCTAGTATTATCTTATACTCTCCTGTGGGTACTATTCATAACTTGTCCTATAGGTTAGAGTTTACTTGCACGAACAATGTCACTGAATTTGAAGCATTACTGCTAGGCATTGAAAATGCCTATAATTTGGGTTGTGGTCACCTTACAATTTTTGGGGCTTCCGAACTTGTTGTAAACCTTGTATGTAAGATATACTCTCCTAACAACAAGTTAATGAAACGTTACACCCAAACTGTTTGGGCACTTATCTCGAACTTACTATCTTTCAAAACCACTCATGTTAAAAGGGAATTAAACTCAATGGTTGATAGGTTAGCTGTTTTTGTAGCCTCTCCTACTCGACAACTTTTGCCATAAATACCTGATTGTACTTTTCAATCTCTGTATCATCCTCACATCCTTGACAACATAGAGTCATGGCAAGTCTTTCCTAGTGATGAGAGCATATGTGATTTCATTCAAAATGAACCTTATAAGCCCAAGGAAATTATATCGATGGAAGATAACAAAATTCCTAAAGGCTTGACTCCTCTAGAAAGTTCATTTTCATCGAGTGATGTAGGCAACAAAGAAAAACATAAATAAGAGGAGTAAAAAAGGAAAGTGGGTGAAACCATTTCCTTGAACATTGGAACACCCAAGTCTCCAAAGAATGTTAAAATAGGTGCCCAATGTTCCGATGAAGAAAAAATGAAGTTCGCTAAGCTACTTGGTGAATTTCAAGATGTTTTTGCTTGGTCTTATGAGGATCTTCGTGGTTTTGATCTTGCTCTTATACAACATGCCATTCCTATAAAGGAGGGCATAAAATTAGTTAGGCAAAAACAAAGACCCATTAACCCTGCACTGGAAGTAACTATTCAAAAGGAGTTGGAAAAACTCTTGAAGGCTGGGATCATTTTCCCGGTTAATTATTCTGAATGGGTTTCCAATTTGGTTCCCGTTCGAAAAACAACTAGTCAGATCAGATTATGAGTGGATTTTCGCACATTGAATAGGGCTAGTATAAAAGATCACTTTCCTCTCCCTAATATGGAAATGATTTTGCAGCAAGTTGCAGGGTCACAGATGATGTCCTTGCTTGACAGTTTTTCTGGTTACAATCAAATCAAGGTAAAAAGGACAGATAAATATAAAACTACTTTTATTACTCGTTGGGGCACTTTTGCTTATGAATGTATGCCTTTCGGCTTATCCAATGCAAGTGCCACTTTTCAAAGAGCTATGCAAATAGATTTTGATGATTTGATCGACAAGATTATTCAGATCTATCTTGATGACTTAACTGTGTATTCTAAAAATCGATGAGATAATTTTGGTCATCTTAAAAGAGTTCTCATGCGATGTAGGAAATTTGGCATTTCTCTAAATCCTTCTAAGTCTATTTTCGACGTTACCAAGGGAAAGATCCTTGGACACATTGCCTTTGATTCAGAAATAAGCATTGATCCTTAAAGGATTGCTGCTATCCTAAATATGCCTGCTCCCACTTCCAAGAAGGAGGTTCAAGCTTTTATGGGCGTTATTAACTTTGTCTGTAGGTTTGTTCCTGATTTTTCTATAATGTTCAAGAAATTCATAATCTGCTTAAGCAATATCATTCCTTTTATTAGACATACGATGTCGAAAATGCTTTTGTAGGGATCAAGAAAGCAATCAGTTCTGCACCAGTTTTGGTGAAGCCGGATTTTGAGAAAGAATTTATGATATATACTAATGCCACAAAGGAAGTAGTTTCTGCTATCCCCATGCAATGTGATGACCAAGGTAATGAAAAACCAGTGGCTTACATGAGTCAAAGCTTGTCTGATGATGAGTTTAAATATTCTTTTATTGAAAAGCATGCTTTCGCTCTTGTTAAAGCTGTTGAAAAGTTTCACCACTTCATCTTAGGTAAGCACACGTTGGTAAAAGTCCCTTTACCCACTGTCAAGTTTTTGCTTTCATAGACTTATCTTTTAGGGAAGATTGCACATTGGCTTGCCAAGATCAAAGAGTATGATTTAACTATCGTGACTTCTAACACCATCAAGGGACGTGACTTAGCCCTTCACTTATCTCAACATGCTGAAATGAGTGAAGAAATTGATGAACATGATAGCTCTCTATCAAAACTATTATACATTGATAAACAAATCCTTCATGTGTTTGACATCCTTGGTATAAAAATTTGGTTTAGTACTTGCAAAATCAAAGGTGTCCAGATAACTTAGATACCCATCAAAGAAGAAGGCTCTGCCTCGAATCTGCTAGATACGTCATTATAGGAGACTTCTTGTTTAGGAGATCCGTTGATGGTATGTTACTTCGCTGTGTGAACAATGAGGAAGCACATAAATTGTTATAAGAGACTCATGGTTCTTCAAATTATGTTATTCATGTAGGAGGTCATTTTTTTGCTAAGACCACTGCTTTTAAGATTATTAGAAAAGGATACTATTGGCCTTCAATATTTTGTGATTCCTATGTTTTTTCAAGATCTTGTGACAAGTGCCAGAAATTTGTTGGGAACAAACGCCTTTCAACCATGTCTTTACAACCTGTCTTCCTGCACTTTCATTTTTCAAAATGGGGTTTGGACTTTGTTGGTCCTATTAATCCTTTGTCTTCAGCAGGACAAGTCTTTATCTTGAAAGCCACAGACTATTTTACGAAATGGATTGAAGTTGTCCTGCTTAAACATTCGTAGAATGAGTAGGTGATTTCTTTCCTTGAAAATACTATTTTTTCTATATTTGGTCTTCCTTTGGAAATTATTACAGACAATGGTCCTTCTTTTATTTCTGCTAAGTTGACACAATTTTTAGCTACGTTGGGGGTTAAACATTTTACCTCATCAACTTATTATCCCCAAGGAAATGGGCAGGCCGAATCTACCAATAAGAATCTGGTAAGAATTATCAAAAGGCTCATTGAAGATAATCCTTGTCAATGGCACGCTTTCCTCACTTATGCCCTTTGGGAAGATCGCACTACCACCAAAGTGAGCACTGGTTGCACTCCTTTCCAGCTTGTTTATGGTCAAGAATCCATTCTTCCTTCTGAGATGGAACTTTCCTCCTTAAGGTTAATGCTACAGGTCAAAGAATTAAATTCTTTTGATGTTTCTCAAAGAATGAATGCAGTTTTGGCTTTAGAGGAGCAAATGACATTTGCCTTGGATAATATAAAGAGAACACAACAGACTGTTAAAAAATATTTCAACAAAAGTGTCAAAGCTATCAAATTTAAAGTCAATGAGAAGGTACTTCTGTGGGATTCAACTCATGCTGATAGAGGAAGGCATTCAAAGTTTCAAAAATTATGGTTGGGTCATTTTACGATCACTTTTGTCTTGGGCGCAAATTCTTACATTCTAAAGGACTTACAAGAGCGATTGTTTTCCTACAACATTAACGGTTCCACTTAAAACATTACGTGGAACGAACTTGAAAAGTTTAAACACTGTATGAAATTTTTTCTGTATTATAGTAGTTTTCATTTCGATTTTTATATTCCTGCTTTTACATTTATGTGATTTCATTTTTGCTAATTTCAATTCTGCTATTACATTTCTGCTATGACATTTCTTGTTTTTTTGTTCTTTTGACTTCATTTCTTGTCAACATAAAATTTTGGATAAGTTTTTCCACAACGACACTTCTGCAAAGTATTGTTAGTCAATAACAATCGAGTTACACAGCTGTCATTGAAATTGTTATCTGGTTCCACTGCTATTTTATGAGATAGTTGGTTTTATCCCTCTTCTGCTTTCCTTTTCTTCATCCATTCCAAGATTCAAAAGAACAAGTTCAAAAAAAAATTCTCCTTGAAGTCAAGAACATTTTTTTAGTTGAATGATTATGCTTACAGGGATAAACCCCTTCATAATTAACACTTTCCATGAGTTATTCCCAAATTCCCGGTCATTTTCCCCTTAAATATGCCGACTTCCCCCTGTTGCATAATCATTCTGATTTATATCTTCTTTATATGATGTTACTTGGTCTCCGAAACCAGACATTCTGAGTTCTTAATCTGTTGGAAACAAATTTCCCCGTGGAGTCTCCAGTTTGTTGACGATTAAAATCATAATGATGAAATCCGCCCGCAAAGTATTGCTAAAGCGCTATTATTTAACTATGCTAATAATATAATACTACTAGGTGGGACCCCCTTGTAGACTAGAGGCGCAAGGATAGACATATTACACATGTTTTGCTGTTGTTGTGATGTTGCCTACACAGTCCTACAATTTTGACGATGCAGTCTTAGTTTCATTTGGCGTGATAATAAGTGGATAATGCATTATTGTGGAATGCTTTTGGTAATCACTTGCGACATTGAACATGTTCTATGGGTATGAGGATCATGTTGTTTACAGTTGCTATGTTATATCCTTGTTACTAATTCTTATGTTGATTACTTAGCCACATATATGCAAGGGATACTTAATGGTAGCATGATCAAAACAAAGAGAAATTATGGAAAGGTTCTATAGTTCAAACAAAAGGGAAGAAACTATGTATTTGAGCTATAATAAAAGATTATATGCAAATTTCAAATGAAAGAGTTAATGAATAATAGTGTTAGTCCTAGATGTTATGCTATTTGTTTGGTTAATGGACTATGCAAATTTTATTAAAGTCGAATGGAGTCGCATACAACAATGTTAATATGGATCATTGCGTGGAGTTATGGCAAGGATTAACGTGTAAACTATCTTGGGTGGCGCACTATGCAATAGATACGGTCTTAGATCTTATGATGGTTTGGCATTGATTATGCATTGGTTATATGGCTTGATTATTGGTGGATGTTATGATTATTGGGTTGTCTCGTACTTCAAATTGAATGGGGTCAGGTGATGGAAGCGACGTGCATTTACTGTAGGTCACTCCAAACCTTCCCTATCGCCCGTCACCCTAGCATTGTTCCATTGTTGCAATTTCGCTCTGTTGGTTGTGAGGCTCCACATTTTTAGGTTTTTGGAAGGGAAATCTCGACCAACTCGTCATTTAAGCGTTTTTATCACAGGTATGGTTCTTTTCTCTCCATCCATGATGGATTCTCTCTTGTATGAACCAAATGGTGGCTCAGTGATGCTTGGATTCTGTGTGTTCTTAAGATTTTTGACTGTGTGTAAATGTGTATTATGGCTCTCTATGATGACTGTAAAATGTTGGAAATTGCAAGCAAATGAATGGGTATTATTAAGTTGCGCGTTGGTGGTTTGCTTGGTCAGTGTAGTTTTATGATGGGTCTCTATGGAATAATAAGTGATAGTGGTGCAA
>WSFP011399683.1:0-26694 GCA_009831015.1 Picea engelmannii
AAATAGACAAGTAAAAAAAGACTTCTCATTGAACAACTATCTAGCCTAAGAGGCAAGTGGACTAAATTCCTAATGCAAAACTATTTCTCTTGCATGAAAGGAAATTTAAATGCTCAATGCAATGCATGAAAGGAAATATATTCTATTGAAAGAAAGAAAGACTAACCACTAATTCTTGAGAAAACTACTATCTAATCTATCAAAGAAAAGTCTATCTAACCTACAACAACAAATAAGACTATTTCCTAAGCTATGAAAGAAAGAAACTATATCTATGAAAGCAGGAAAACTATTCTTTTAACTTATGACAATTCAAATATAATGTTGGTGGTTGTGTGAATTCCTTCGGTGGTGACGGATGATATCTCGATGACACTTGACAACAAAGGACAATTCCAATGGTATAAGCTCAATACTAATTTCAATGGCAAAATGAAAGGTGTGAAGTAAACAGTCCAATGAAAACTTAGCCATGATAAAAGTAATGTTAAATACCCTACATATTCATGTATAAACCATCAACAACATAACGATATCATCATTATTTAACTAAGAAATTTAATTGCATTTTAATCTATGAAAGGAAATTGCGTGAAATAAAACTATACTATGTATATTTTAACCATTCAAACTATGATAAGAAAATGAATTAAACTATAAATTAAACTATGATATTAAGAAGTACATTGACAATTACATTAACCAATAAATAAGTGAATGAAATCTATGTAAAACTAAGATAACAAAGCTATGATTCAAAAACTGGAAGTAAATCTATCCATCCATCAAAATCCCTGTCAAAGAAAACCCAAATAAAACTCTATTTTATTCTAAAAACTATGTTTTCAACTTGATTATAAAACCATAAATCAAAGCATAATTTTAACATCTAAATGCACATGAGGTTAATATGGAGACTTGGGGTTAGTATGGAGACTTGCAATCCTTTTCTAATCTACAAAATCAATGCATGCTAATCTGTATCAACATCTAACCTGCAAAACAATTAAAACAATTAAGCTACAACAAACTAGTTAGAATAATAAAAATATACATGTACAAAAAATAAAAAGAGAGAAATTTAAATTAGAAAATGAAAAATAAACATGAAGACAGTTACCAGACTGTTGGTGGGCCCCCCAGCAAGTCGTGGTCACTCTCTAAAAGTACACCACAATCTTAGCAGACCGAATTCACCATAAAAATACAAATGCACAGTTTTGGCATAATTTTGGCAATGTAAAAACTCAAAGAGAGAAAAATCATTTTTCTGGCAATTCTAATGCTTATGCTACTTGGTTATTCTACTTAACAATCATCTGACGACCTCAGTGGTATTTATAACATTTACAAATCAAGTGGTCAACCACAGGAGGGTCAAACCACTTATAATTTCGGCAAAATACAATAAATGATGCCATAACTAACAAAATGGAGCAAGCCAATAATCGCCTTCTTTGGACAACTGAAATCGAGTTGTCTTGAGCTTAGTAGATGGAGGGGGTGATCATGAAGAAAACCCATGTGCTCGATTTGTCCATCACTAGCCGCTAATTCCATAACTGCCAACTCGCCTTGCATTTTTGTGCAATACTAGATGTTGGAACGAGTGTGAGATCAAGTACCAGAACGAGTGCTGGAACGAGTGTCGGATCAAGTGTCGGAACTGGAAACATGGTGTGTTTTTCCCTGTAACAACATAAAAACACAAATTAACTCTTGGAAATCATAGAACATGATGAACTAAACTTTATTTAATCATTAAACATGAATTACACGTACCTTATGGCGATCATACCGATTTACCATTAAATTCTTCAAAAATATCCTTCAAAATGTGCAAAACATATATGTACATGCAGCAAAAATGTATAACAACCGTCATAAAAATGATCATATCTCAGGCCCAACACTTATGCTTCAATTCTTCAACTAGTAAGACATTTTTTGCTTTTACATTTTCACTTCCAAGACTCACTACACCTTTTCCAAGAATTTTGACAAAGGATTCATTTCCAAATACTACTCTGCCACTTTTCTTTTCTTTAGGCCGATGGATTTGTTTTGGTTCCCATTCATGTGCATTGAGCACACATTTTCTATGTATCGCTCATCTTCTTTATCTTCAATAATTAGTGTTAATCGACAATTTTCCTTGTTTGGATTCTCTTTCATTTTCCATACTATGGTTGGAATAGGAGCATATTCTATCATATCTCTACAATCTCATGCTTTGTGACCAAGATTATTGCATTTATAGCATAAAATATTCCGATCCATCAATGGATCAAATGGATTGATAGATACATAAGCATTTCCAGATTTATTGTTTACATGATTGTCCCTTGGATATCCATAATCATGTATGTTTCTCATATAGTCATTTCTTGCATTGATTTTACAATGAATTGCTTTGTGTCCAAATTTTATGCAAGTATAACAATGACCAAGAAAAATATTCTCATACCTGGTAAGAAATTACCTTCTTGGTTTCTCACCCCTTCTAAATTCTTATCTTTTGTTCCAGTTGGAGGTGTCATGTTCATGCTGTTCTTCAACTCCCTTTTGATTGTCGATTCCACTTCTTCAAGTATTTGCATAGTTTCTAGAATTTCCTTCATCTGTCTTGTATTTTTTATCTATTTATGTTGTCTTCAAGATGTTATTGTATCTAATTCCTATCTTATCACTAGGTGATCTCTGATTGCTAAGTATTTTGTCTAACTTTTTAGTGCTTCTTTCAAATTTCTCCAATTTTTCCATTGTCAATATTAGCTCCTTTCTTGTGTGATCCAATTCTTCTTTTAATTAAACATAATCTCTAGACTTCTTATCTAATTTCTCCTTCAAGCTGTTAATTTTATTTTCAAGCTCATGATTCTCTTCTTCGCAGCTACTCAATTCATTTTTTAATTCTCTATTTTTGTCTCTGAGCTTGCTATTTTCTTTTCCAACATGCTTCAATTTTTACATATTCTCATCATCTTCCTGTTCACTTTATGTGAAGTCTTTGTCTCCCCAGAAAGACTCTATGTTTGTTTCATTGGTATCTTCATTAAAATCTTCTCCAGAATTGATTTCATCTATTTCATAATTTTTGTGGTCATCATTTTGAGTTTCGTGAGTTATGAAGAGAACTTCGCTTACATCCCTTTCTTCTCCATCACTTTCATCTGAACAATTTTTTTCCTCCTTGGAGTAAAGGTTCTTTTTCCTGTGGAAGTTTTTCTTCTCTTCAAAAGGACATTTCTTAACATAGTTTCCTATTCTACCATAATTGAATTGTTTAAAAGGTAACTTACCTTTGTATTTGTCAGTTCTCCTCTTGAGATTCCTTTCTAAATGTGGTTCTTCTTCATTTGATTCATCGCCTGAATTTTCTTCTACCTCGTGCTCTTTGTTCCTTGTTTTCGTCATGTCTTTAAAATATGATTCTTTGTTTGGCTGTCCATTTTCTATATCTATTCTCATTTCATATGTTGTGAGGATCCTATTGCACATATGTTGTCATTGATGTCAAAGTGGTCATGGACATTATCAATTATAACACAATAACAAACAGAAGAAGTGTGCGGAAGGATAGAAGGATGAAAGGATCAATAGCACACAATATGATCATTGTCACATAAAGTATGGCACAAAGTATAGTGCATAGACATAGGAAGTCGTGAAAGGATGAAAACATAAGTGTGTAATAGGATCAAAGGATGGAAGTACCAATGACGTAGAGAAGGGTAAATGGTGTAGAAGAAAATATACAAGGAGATTTGAACCAGTGGGACAGAATGGACTACAAAAGATTGTGTGGAAGATTGTGCAGAATAAAATCTACAGGGAACCTTGAGCCAGTGTGACGAAACAAAACCAGTGTGACAAGTGATTGAATGGAATGCAATGGGATGAGCGAAGCGAATGGGTGAGCACACGGTAGGGTAAGTGTGACAGGATGAATACTTAAGACTTGAGCTTTGGGAACTTGAGCTTTGGGATCTTATTTTATCTACGTAGTAGATTCTCTATAGATCAAAATGTGAGTTGTTGTGTCATTCATGAGGAGATGCTCTGATAAGACTAAATTATGTTGTTGTAGATGAGTTGGAGCTCATTCGTAGGAATATTTGGTCAAAGAATGTCCATCTCTAAGTGGATTTTGACCTGGTCAATATTTGTCCACAATGTAACTGTCATGCATCCACATACTTTATTTAGATAGAAGTGTAACTGAGAGGAGTTTCATATGGTCAAAATATGTCCATAATGTAACTCTCATATGTCCATATACTTTATTTAGACATAAGTGTAATTGAAAGGAGTTTTATATGGTCAAAACATGTCCACAATGTAACTTGTATGCATCCACATACATGAAGGGAAACTTGGGAAAAAACATTATAAATAAGGATGTGCTATGTTTGAGTTGAGAACAGATGAAAAAAGAAGAAAAATGACTTGTAGTTGTTCAACGAAACTAAACTAGAGACATATCAGATTAATTTTTGTAGAGAAAGGTCTAGTTTTGTAAGAATATTTTCAAATTGAATTTAGGGTGGCAGGGTGGTGCCAGGGTGAGTTGAATCTCATTAAGGATTGGTGTCCTCATTATCTGCGATAGGTTGGTGTCCTCATTATCTGCAACAAGTTGGTGCCTGAGAGGATTGGTGTCCTCATTGTTTGTGACAGGTTGGTTCCTTAGAGGATTGGTGTCTCTTAGGGACCTAACCTCTCTAACCCCTCAAGTAGGTAGAATACTATATTTCCATGTAATAAAGGCTAATATTAATAATGCCTATCGATAAGGAAGAATAAGTCAAATGTAAGAAGACCTAATATAAGCTTCCACTTCTAGAAGGATCTTCCTCTAGATTGTTCTTTTGGATAGACATATTTAGTATAAATAGGAGTATAGGGTATGAGAAGTTTTTTCTTGGATATTATTGTAATAGAGCTCCGCTCTACTGGAGGTTTCCCCCTTGAAGAGGCAAGTGAACATTGCTATCACTAATAAAGGTTATCTTTCTAGTGTTATTCTGGTATTATTTTGGTATTGTTATGGTTATATTATTGTTCTTTCATTTCTAGCTAAAATATTTATGTTCTGCATACTATTTTATATATGGAATACTACAAGTGGTATCAGAGAACTTTCCTTGCCAGAAAATTGTGGGTTAATTCTTTTTCAGGGTAGAGATGTATTTCAACATATTAAAGCTATAGAGATCTGTCGTTATGTGCATAAACCCAC
This sequence comes from Picea engelmannii, assembly GCA_009831015.1. Lineage (NCBI taxonomy): Eukaryota > Viridiplantae > Streptophyta > Pinopsida > Pinales > Pinaceae > Picea > Picea engelmannii. The sequence goes on from WSFP011399683.1 coordinate 5,243, forward strand.
GGTCAGGGATTCATACACACAAGAAAGCTATAGAGATCAGATTTGAGAGGAGTCTTGTCCATGATCAAATATCACACTTTAAAACCTACTTGGAAGGCCACAAACTGTAACAGATAAGCATTCCTTGTGTCATGTATATGGAGTATAGCGTAATATGAATGACCAATGCTTGTATTTGTATGCTTGTTTGTGTAAGTATGATGATGGGATACTTGTTTCATTGGAAATCCCTTTGTATTCAAAGGATGATGGAACAAAAGGATAGATCTATTTATAGAAACGAAGGATTGCAGGGCTTGAGGTATCCATCAAGAGTTTAAGAGTCAAATAAGTGCGCTAAGCCATGGTAAAATGAATCTTGAAAATGGCGGAAGGAAATGCAAGTCCCAAATTGATCTCATTCCTCAAAGTCTTCACTATGTAAACCAAAATAGCATGATGACCATTAGATCTGCATAAAATTTGAATGTTGGTTGTCCAATCAGACTGAGATTTTGGGAGTCGAGGATAGGGTAACAGTGATTATGATATCAGATCCCTGAAGTACTAAGAAATACTTCATGGAAGCTAGGAGAAAATCTCAATGAGACAATATCTGGCAACAAGGTTCCAACACTAGCTCCAAATATTTAGTTACGTGTGGGGAAGATGATGTCATGGTGACACATCATGCCAACGTGGTTGCCATGTTGTCATGAAGATAACACTTTTCATCACCTAGTTTATGTAGGATTTAAGTGTGGGTCCACAATGGACTAAAACCATTGGGAGGACACCATAAGAAATGATCATTATATCTACGGTTTGAGAGATATCATTCATCGATCTAATAGATAAGTTCAAGAAGGAGTTAACCCTGATGTACCAAAATACCGAACTCCTGGAATACCACCTCGTTTTCATTTGTTTGGAAAGGCCCAAAACGTCAACACCAAGTGGAACATGGCTCCAAATCTCGGTTCCACTCCTTTCCCTTTTCAAATAATCCTGAGAACCTTTATAAAATGAGACTTCCAACCAAATCTGTTGCATCAGGAGAATATTAAATATCCATTGTTGAAACTATTGTGTCGATGTCGCGTATATCGGGATGTCGATCCCTAGAAGTAACCAAGTTTTTCTTACCTTGAAGGCCCCAATACCTTGATATCTGGGGGGAGAAACATGTCACAAGGTGATTGGTCCATGTGGCATGTGGTAATGGGTCCATGTGTCGTGATGAGGCAAGCACTAGGTTTCAACACTTGATTTGTTGATGGACCGAGTGTGAGCCCTATCAGGATTAGACCTTTGCACAACGGTCTTGAGTTAGAACTATCATATTTGAGTACTAAGGAACCTTAGTCGTAGATCTAATAGAAATGCTCAGGAACCTTAGTCATATTTTAGCGTCCCAGGGTACCGAAGTACCGGACCTTGGAATATTTCCAAGCATTTTTCCTTTAAGAAGACCCGATATGTCGATGTTGGTGGGTAGGGTTCCGGTCGAGGAAAGGTTCACAATTACCAGATCCTGAGAGATAAGGGGTGATCACAGTTGGGAGATGACCCAGGGTCCAAGGACCTAGTGACCCAGTACCATGACATGAAAAGGTTCCTGCAGACAAGTTCCACCTTTTCCATGTAAGTCTTTTTGCAGAGGAAATCACATCAGGATGACATCCAAAGATGTCACCCCATCCAATACTCACTAGACAGGTGTCATCCCCAAGAGATAAAACCCACGTGCCCTTCGATGATGTGTACCCCACATCATTACATGAGGAAGTTCCATGTGTCAAACGATGGTTGTACCATATGTCATGCTGATTTTTCATATTTGGAAGATCTCCATAGGAAATATTGGTGACACATGTCGAGTGGTACGAGTGCCATGTGTTATGCCAGGTAGTATATATTGGTAGGGCCACATGTCATGATGGGTGGTTGGTTGCGGAAGCACAATGTTTCCGAAGTGTCATCTAGGACACCATATCGCGCATTGGAGTCACTCGGAGGTAAAGATCTGGTTCCTCAAGGGGCCAATGTCCTGATACCTCAGTGGGACAATAATCTTGGTGGGTCGGTACCCCAGGATTTCAGCTACCGGAGGTTTGATAGATGGATTGGTTGGGTTGAAATTAGTCGGGGGGTCGTTTTACGAAAATATTCCCCTGCGGACAGGTGAAATTTCCCTTGGATTATTGAACCCTATACCAAGACAGAAACAATCATTTGGACACTACCATTCCTAGAAACTCATTTTTCTTATCGAAAAAGAGAAGATAAGGTAAAGTAGGATGTACTCTATTTATTTCATTTTTCCTAGTTTCTCCTATCCACAAGTTTGATCCAATTTCTGGTGAAAATCAATACCTATGCTCGGACTACGAGATGAATCAAAGCATGATCGCTCACCAATACACTACATATCCATGAAAAATACGGACTAAGGATATGGCCACTAGATATACAATGTGAATCCATACCTCCATGAAATGAATTGATCATAGACATGAAAAATACATAGTGGAGCTATGATATGATAAAACATAGCCACAAACCAATACAATGTGTATCTATGTGACAATATATATATCAACATGCTCAAATGATCTCCTTCGCATCCTGGGAAAAGAATATAACATAGTGAATGCTCAACCCAAGGTCTTCGTCCCAATCCTGATGTAGTACAAATCTATCCATGTTCTATCCATGTGAATAGATGATTTGATGTTGAACATGGTAGAAACCACTTGATTACCAATCATTTAGGTAAATCGTTAACAAGTGTGAGGGAAATCACCAATTATGTCAATGATTCCCAAGGTACCCTAGTACATTCCAGTGAATGTGAATAAATGAGCTGAGGTCAAACATTCATGGAAACATCTAATCAGAGGCCAATGATGTAAACCTACTATCAGAAGTGAGGAGGTCTGCCATTGAGGCATGCAGATCCCAAGGTACTAACTATTTTCTAAGTATAATTATCAGATGATGTGTTGAAGTTGACTGGAAAAGACTCATCAAAGGAGGGCCTTGATGTATCCCCTATCATCGACATGAAACTGACAGAGGAAAGTGATGTAAGATGGTGAATTGAATGAGTATGGAGTGACACAGGAAATGGAAACTAGCAATACTGTAGATGGATGGTTTGAAGTGAAACTTCCCTTGAACATGATGAGACACAACAACTGACTTGGTAGCATTGACTCGATGAGTACCAAGAATGTAATGAAAAAAAGAGCACTCTTCGACTGGACAAAAAGTTATGGCAACACATGGAATTGGTATGACTCAGAGACAAGCAGATTACCCAACTATAAGATGAGACGCAAACAAGTGCCATGTTCAAGGGAGACAGTAGCTGCCATAAAGGATTGCCAAAAACTTGACCCACTTCCTTCAACTTTTCCCCCACCCATATAGATGAGTACCTCTTTTTCATTTAAGGAGCTAGAGGAGGGTAACACATGCTCGATATAACTCACCTTCAATAAGTTTCTCTTCCTTTATTTAATGAACTGGAAGAAGTAAGGGTTCGTTCCCATATGGACCCTTCAATGTGTAGTTTAGCGAGTAAAGAAAAGGAAAACTCGGTGGTTTTTCATGTTTAGAGAGTCTAAAAAGAACTTAAAGGTGACTCCATGGATGACTTTTTTGTAAATTTAGTCTCCCAAGCCCGAAAAAAGTGTAAAACAATACAGGGGATAACTCTTCTAATAATGCTTGATTAAAGTGTTCCTTTTTCAGTAACTAGTCTCGTGAGGCTAAAAAAGAGATAAACTATCACTCGAAATATGCCCATTCAAATATTTTAATGAGTGTGAAAGGAAGCAAGATCACTTGGCAATCTTTTCATGTTTAGAGAGTCTGAAAAGAGCTTAAAGGAGACTCCAAAGAGTTCATTTTTTGTATAGATTTTACGAGTCTGAAAAAGAGATAAAAGTGTTCTCGATAAACTATTCTCACATATTTACGAGCATGAGAAAGAACAAAGATGAAGCTTGGTAACTTATTCTCATGTATTTATGAGCACGAGAAAGAACAAAGACTAAGCATGTTCTAGAAAAAGACTACTACATCATGATGAGAATGAGGAGGGTAACACATGCTCGATATAACGCACCTTCAATAAGTTCCTCTTCCTTTATTTAATGGACTGGAAGAAGTAAGGGTTCGTTCCCATATGGGTCCTTCAATGTGTAGTTTAGTGAGTCGATGGAAGGAAAACTAGGTCATTTTTCATGTTTAGAGAGTCTGAAAAGAACTTAAAGGTGACTCCATGGATGACTTTTTCGTAAATTTAGTCTCCCAAGCCCGAAAAAAGTGTAAAACAATACAAGGGAGAAATCTTCTAATCATGCTTTATTAGAGTGTTCCTTTTTCGTAATTAGTCTTGCGAGGCCAAGAAAGAGATAAAATATCACTTGAGAGACACCCATTCAGACATTTTAACGAGTGTGAAATGAAGAAATATCACTCGACAATCTTTTCATGTTTAGAGAGTTTGAAATGATCTTAAAGGAGACTCCAAAGAGTTCATTTTTCGTATATATTTTATGAGTTTGAAAAAGAGATAAAAGTGTACTTGGTAACCTATTCTCACGTATTTAGGAGCACGAGAAATAACAAATACTAACCTTGATAACTTATTCTCATGTATTTATGAGCATGAGAAAGAACAAAGACTAAGATCGTTCTAGAAAAATACTACTACGTCATGATGGGAATGACCTTTGAACTAGGATAACTCCTAGTAGCGTGTCTCTCTAGAGGTAGTTTTCCCTGAGCTTCATTGGTATAAGTTAGTGGTTTTTCTCTAGCATGATGTCCAGAGGATGCAGACCTACCCCCCAAGCATCAATTCCTCCAGCGACTCTTCTTCTTTCCTTGTTTAGGTTTCTGGTTACTAATGGAAACATTTTCACTAGGCGGAGGAAAAGAAGGTTCAAGTATTCGATCTAGAGTGAGAATTGATTGTAATGGAGGGGGGTCTTTTTCATTTTTTAATGAGATTGACAGAGACAATGAATGATGATCTTCGAGACCATGTCTCTCTAGAGGTAGTTTTCCCCAATCTTCGTTGGTATAAGTTAGTGGTTTTTCTCTAGCACGATGTCCAGAGGATGGAGACCTACCCCCCAAGCATCATTTCCTCCGACGACTCTTCTTCTTTCCTCGTTTAGGTTTCTGGTTACTAATGGAAACATTTTCACTGGGCGAAGGAAAAGAAGGTTCAAGTATTCGATCTAGAGTGAGAATTGATTGTAATGGAGGGGGGTCTTTTTCATTTTTTAACGAGCTTGACAGAGACAATGAACGATGATCTTCGAGACCAGGTACTACCAAAGGATGACATGAATTGAAGGATTGTTGTACCTAAGTCGAAATCATGTTTAAGGTGGAAAATTATGTGGTGGGAGGAGAATGAAAAGGAAAAACCCCCATGAGCGAGGAATCCTTGAGAAGACCTACACCTACACTCTCAAAATTATTCTGTCCTAGAAAAGGGACATTATTTGTTGCAACATTGTTGAGATCTGGAGTTTTATACTCAAGTTGGTCAACAATGATAATCTTTGCTTGATGGGGAAATCATAAGATAAGAAACACAAAATATGCAATGATAGTCATTGCATAGAACCAGCTATGACCAAGTAACAAATTATAATCCATGGGTGCGTCAACTACTTCAATATCAACCAAAACATTCTTACCCTTCAAAGTGATAGTGAAATATTGCAAGAGTCTGTGAGGTTGGAAACCATGTCCATCAAATGATTTCAGGGTGGTATGGGACGAGGTAAGTGTAGGAGAACCAAGGTCTCTCCAACAAGGAAAATACATGACATGGGTGGAGGCTCTCTCATCCAAAATAGTACGATGGATGTTTTTTCCAGTAACCAAAACTTGAATTTGGAATGCTAAGTGGTGGGAGACTTTCTCCGTAAAATAATCAATATTAAACGTAATCATGTTTGACTCCTAAGGATCCATGGATGCAATGGATAACAACAATCTTATACATTGAATTGGACAGTACTGTAGAATTTCGAGGGTTGACATAGCACAAGGAGATTGCGCCAAATATTCAACTATGTTGTAATTTTTGGCAGTGCGGTCATTTGGATTAAATGTCTCTTTTCAAATTATGCTCTTGGGCGGGCGCAATGCTGCATCAAAGATTGGATTCTCAATCTGAAGAAGATTGGAAGATGGAGGAGGGGTATAATTAAAAGGTTGGTTGACAACCTTCCCTTTAGTATGATCACTTGGAGGAGTGTCATAAGTATTTGCACAAGTTGTGACATTAACCATCTTAAACATGTAAACATCAGAGGTTCTCGTGGAAGCATCCCCATGGTGGGAATGACCTGGTTTGCCTCCTTGCAAAGGAACAGGGTTTTGTGCAACTATATATTATTGTTGAACTAGTTGGGAGGTACCCTTCAGATATTTAGTGATAGCCTCACGACGAGGGAAGTCTTTCATGTAGTGGTCTTCCTCAGAAAGCATACAAGGAAATTTAGGTTTCCTTGTCGGTTGAGTATCAATAGACTTAGGATTATCCTTCTCTTTAGAAGGTTTATTGGATTTTCCCTTGTTTTTATTCTTACCTCTTGGTTTCTAAGATGAAGTGGATTGGACCTCATTCATCTTGGAGGTTTGAGCAGGAGTGGAAGTAGTTGTGGTATTTGGAATGGAACTAGGTTCTGAAGTCATTCTTGATAGATCATTCGATGGACGAGGAGCATTAGGGATCAGATCTTAAAGTGTGTCATACTGGGAGTAAACCAAGTCCAAATATTGCACACAATTGATATCCTGCTTCTCAGTAACTACATTTCCCATATAAACATCGCAGATGATGGGAGGCAAGACTAACTTTGTAAACCAATCCATGAGGATTTGGTCTAGAATTAGAGCTTTAATCAACTTTATTTTTTGTCTCCACTCATGACTATGATCAGATATGTGTGTGGAAGAGGATTGTCAGAGACAGGTCGAAATTTTTGTACTAGTCTCATACCATATAGGTAAATGAAAATGCGTCAGGAAAGCCATTGCAAGAGAGTTAAATTCGACAAAAGAGTTACGCGGTAGTTCAATGTACCATTTTGTTGTTGCACTTGTAACTGTTCTCTAAAAAAGTCTAAGATGAATGGAATCGTCCATCAAAGATTTGGAAGAACACCATAAGTAGAAAGTCATAACATTATTGTTAGGATCTTCCCCAAGTTTTTCGTCGAATTTCGGAATGGCGGACGGTAATTTGGAAGGAATGGTGAGCCAAAATGGGGCATGAAGGATGGTATCATTTGTTAAACGTGACATATATGGAAGATATAATGTAGGAAATAATGATATTTTTCAGTTAGGTTGTTGATATTGGTGATAACCATATTGTGTGGGAACACTAGTAGGACCATATCCAGGTTGTGGCGAGATGACAAAACTAGATGGTTCTCCCATATAAGGTGGTTGTCCAGGGTGTCCACCTATGTAAGGTGGTTGACCTATTTTTCCACCTGTGTACTACGATTGAACAAATGGACCTCGTACATACTTAGGTTGATCCGTTGTTTCCCCTATGTATGGAGGTGGAAGGGACTGTTGCGTTTGAATCATGGGTTCTCCAAATTGATAGGGCATAGTTCCTTGCGGAGGAATGCCCGTCAGATTGGGTTGAGTCCACAAAGGATTCACAACTCTTGGATAGAAAAACTTGCAGGACTGGTTTTACCCCATGATTTTTTATGTTGCAACCATGTAAGTTCCCCCCTAGTAAAATGCTTTCTTGCAACTGAAGGTTGCCTCCCAGTTGAAGGTTGGCCTCCCATTGAATATTCACCTCCAATGTAGGGAGTACTAATTTGTGATGTGTGAGATGGATTTTGAGTAGTTTTTGTAACCGTGGTTGTGTGAATGACTTCACTATTGGCCATTCGACTAATGCGACGACCAAGTAAATCACTTGGCATGTGCATGTGTGGAAAAAATGAAGCATGGATATTAACTCACTCATGTACAAGAGGGGATGAATGTGATAGTGGTTGATTCACGGTCACCTGGGTCATCGATGTTTCCAGTAAATAATAAGCATCAACAATAGAAACTACAGGATTTGTGGAAAAAGATGAATTCCCAAGTCCTTCAGGAAAATAAAAAATCGGTGGGTTCATGCTGAAATATGGTGTAATGGTGGAACTAGGTGGTAAACGATAAGAATAATAAGAATTAATATATATCATGGATGGTGGATCAAAGAGTGGTTGGCCAAGTGGATCAATAAATGGAGGATTCATAAAATATGCCAAGATTTCTATGAAGGTTTGGACCGGTTCTTCAACGTGATGGCCACTTCTAGGAGAGACGTTGTCAGTTTCAAAAGTGTGATCTGTGATCACTACTTCGGTTACATACCTTGTTTACCGTGAAAAATATGATCCTAAGGCCAGCTATGAAATACAAAGAAACACACTCCTATGAAAACTAAATGAAATCAACCAAGCAACAACATATTTAAGGATCTTCTGAAGATGGGATATCAAGCTTCCAGCGAAGAAGTGAGAACTAGTTACCTTGACCTCCACATAACAACCCTTCTTGGTGCAAGAAACCCTCAATTTCATGAGATCACCCTCCAAGGGTACTAAGAGTGTGATACGATGTCTTCCCTAGGCACCGTGGGAATCCCCCCACAATCACCTCTGTAGGTACCTAGGAAAGGACACTAAGGTTACCAATTTGTAGTTAGCCTCTACGAGGGTACAGTCGGCAGTTGAAGCCGAACGTATGGGAAGAATATTAAAGTCTGAATCTCTTCAAGAGAATTGAAGACAAGTGGACTAGTATGACTTCAAAGGACCCCGAACAGATTCAGATTTCACAAAGTACCGAAACCAAATGAAACCAGTGGTTTCTTAAGAACAACCACCAATAGATAATATGTATGTTATGATTGGTTAAGATTTGGAGGGGTAATCTTTGCTGCTCTCTTGCACATGACCTTGTGTTTATCCCCTATGTGAGAGAGGGTTATTGGATATTGATGCAGGAGAATCATTGGCAATCGCGTGGAGAAAGACTTATCAACGTCAAGGAATTTGTACAAGAGCTCAATGTTGGCAGTCACAGTAGATATTTTGAAGTCTGCCTTAACTCAACACCAAAATTAATCCTTGGGGCATGCTTGAAATTAGGCCGAGAAAATTTGGAGGCATGCTTGGATGATTGTGAGCGAAATGGGAGACTCCACTACGGATTTGGAATGCGATTGGTATAGATAGTCGTTAGGTTAATTTATAGAGTAGAAAAGTATCTAGGAAAAACCCTAAAAGCCCTCTATGATAAATAGAGGTTTTGTACGCCCGAATGAGGCTAGTCAGTAGATGGCTGGAATAGAGTTGTTAGGAGAAGAAAATAAGATAGAAGTTAGGAGAATATTTCAGTAGTTTTTTTGTTCATTTATAGTTGTAACCATTTTTCATTTTGGAATAGAACATAGGAAAATTGATCCAATGCATGGTGTGAACATTGTTTACAATTCTCTGTATTGTGTTTTCATAAATGGATGAATGAATCTCATTTTGAGTAAATGGAACTATGAATGTTAGGATAAGTTTCAATTGTTTCTCTTCTGTGGAAGTAGTGCAAGGTGTGCACACAAAAAGCAAGGAGTGCGTTGATGGAATCTGTTTTAGTTCCGAAGCTCAGAAGAGATAACACAAAACTTTCCCTTTTCAAGGAGTGCAAAGAGACTGGTGCAAGGAGTGCACAATCGTCCACAAGAACCCTAACCTGGCGTGAATATCTGGTTCAAAGAGTGCATAGATCCAGGTTCGACTAAGCATTGAAGAGTTAGGAAAGGAGAATGTTAGGAAGGAGAGAGGAATTTCTCTTCGAGAAATCCTTCGGAATCTGATTTATCGAATCCATGAAATGCAAGGTGTGTGCAGGAATTCGAAGTCTTCAGAAGACCAAGTTCAAGAGGAATAACAATTTTCATAAGTGCTAAAGGATCCAAGAATCATAATCGTCGAAGGAGCAATGGTTCGAAACCTTTGAACACCTAGAAGATATTCTAACTCTGAAGATAGTGTAAGCACAAGGGGGAAAAGACCTTAGTCATTTGATCTGAATGCTAGAGAAACAGAACTGTCCATCGAGAGGGATGCATGGTGAACGATGAACATTTTGTTGACTCGCACTTTGGAGGAGTCAAAGGGTAGAACTCTAAGAATTCGCGAAGCCTGAATCTGCAACTTGATCTGAGTCGTTGGATCCAGGAGAGATCTGGATCGTTGATTGTCTAGGGTGAAATATCGACATTTCAGGGATCAGACGATTGGAGGTGAAAAGTATTTCGACTTCGTGAAATGAGAAGTCCCGAAGTCATCATGACCATCAGATTGAGGGAGAGACCTGGACCGTCAATCCATTTCCATCGTGATTTCAGCTATCGAGAGAACATATGCAAGGAGACTCCAAATTCGCGAAACATCGATTTGATCACAACCATTGATGAAGGGAATATTTGAGTTGTAGATATCAATTCATCGCGATTTTGGATATCAAGAGAACAAAGGTAAGGAGACACCAAATATGCGAAACGTGAAACGCCAATTTTATTGCAGTCGTCGATTAAGGAAAGATCTGGACCGTAGATCAAGGGTCATTGCAATTTTGGCTATCAGGTGAATGGAGGTAGCAGTGCTTCTAGGGTTGCAAAATGGAAAATCGTGACGTTCCTTTCACTCGAACGCGTGGTCACCACCAGTGGTCACAAGAGAGAAAGGGATTAGCAGAGAGGAGCTAGCACCTGTTTGGCATTGAGCTTCAAACAACTCATGGGAGAGAAGTCGTGGGTATCAGATGACCTGCACATTTGGAGAATGGACTTGTGTAAGTGGGTTTTGGGTCTAGCAGAGACCCAAAGAGTCAATCAGACTCAGTATCTTGATCGATCCTAGAAAAATAAATTCTTGCTAAGAGAAGTTTGCATATTGGGAGGTAGAGCCAAGATAGAGGTCCCAATGTATGAAGGCAATTTAGATGTTGAAGAGCTATTGGATTGGATAAGATACATGGACAAATATTTTGACTATGAAGACGTCGATGAGGAAATAAGGGTGATACATGCCATCACCAGACTAAAATGACATACAACGCTATGGTGGGATGAACTACAAGATGAGAGGAGAAGCAAAGGAAAACAAAAGATAAAGAGTTGGGACAGAATGGTAGCCAAGTTGAAGGCTATGTTCATGCCCAAGGATTATCAAATCAATATGTTTAGGAAAATGCAGAACCTGAGACAGAAAGGGATGACAGTTAAGGAGTACATAGAGGAGTTATATAGGTTGAACATCAAAACTGGACAAAGAGAGAGAGATGAAGAAAAAGTAGCCAGATATATAAATGGCCTGAGATATGAAATCTAGGATGAGCTCAACATGATGTCAGTAAGAACAGTGGAGGATGCTTATCAGTTTGCACTGAAGGCGGAGGAAAATTTGAACAGAAAACAAAGCCAACAAGGAAGAGGTAAGGGCCTCATCCCAAAAAAACTCAAGGGAGTTACCCATGACAGAGCACAAAATTCTAAGGATGAGACTGAGAAACCACACAATTACTCAGAAAGAGGAGGAAGTTCCCGAGAAAGACAGGGTGGTAGAAGAAATTCTTCTAGAGGAAGAGGAAGAAGAGGAGGAGGAGACATAAGATGTTATGCTTGTGGAAAGACAGGACACATGTCTTGGGAATGTCTCGAGAAAAAGAAAGAAGGAGGAGGCGAAGCTCACATTTTAGAAGCACAAAGAAGAGATGTTGAAGAAGAAGGAATAGAGAATGGAAGATCTTTGATGTTGAGGAAAGTTCTCTTAAAACCAGAGGCATAAGTTGAAGGTCGATGCAGAGGAATAGTCTCTTCAGAACAACTTGCAAGACTAAAGACAGACAATGCAAGGTGATAATTGACAGTGGGAGCACTGATAACCTATTATCCACAGAGATGGTGGAGAAATTGGAGCTGGAGACAATTGCACATCAGAAGCCATACAAAGTCTCATGGTTGCAGAACAGACACCAGGTAATGGTTACTAAAAAATGCTTGGTTGAATTTAAGATAAGAGGATATAGAGACAAAATTATGTGTGATGTAATTCCATGGATGCATGTCATATTCTATTGGGAAGACCATGGCAATTTGAAAGGAATTTCATTCACGATGGGAGCAAAAATACATACACATTAGAGAAGAGTGGTAGGACACACATTTTGCTACCAATAGAGGAGAAGAGAGTGAAAGAGGAGGCTAGCACAAGCATACTTCTCATGAGTGGGAAGGAACTCCTGAAATAATTCAAGGAAGAACAGGAGATGAAGTTTTCTATGGTGAGGAAACCCATAGTTATCCTTACAAGTACTTCGATGGAGGATTTGCCTAAAGAGTTCAGAAATTGTTGGATAATTTTGCTGATATAGTGGTGGATGAGCTACCTAACTCATTTCCACCCATCAGGAGTATCATTCACCATATCTATTTGATACCAGGAGAAATTCTGCCAAACAAAGAAGCATACAGATTGACACCTCGAGAGAATGAGGAAGTGAAGAACCAAGTCTAGGAATTGTTAGACAAGGGTTTGGTCAGAGAGAGCGTGAGTCACTGTGAAACACCAACCGTGTTGAGTCCAAAGAAGGACGGAGGATGGAGAATGTGTACAAACTCAAGAGACATTAACAAGATCACCATCAAGTATAGATTCCCTTTACCGAGAATGGATGATTTAATGGACTGTTTAAGTGGAGCAAATTTCTTTTCTAAAACAGATTTGAAAAGTGGATATCACCATATTAGAATGAGGGAAGGTGATGAGTAGAAGACAACCTTTAAGACAAATGAAGGTTTGTATAAGTGGCTTGTTATGCCGTTTGTCTTAACAAACGCTCCGAGTACTTTTATGAGGTTGATGAATGAAATACTGAAATATTTCATTGGCAAGTTTGTGGTTTTATATATGGATGATATATTGATCTTTAGCAAGACTAAAGAGGATCATTTGAGGCACCTAAAATTAGTGATGAGGAGAGTACAGTAGGAGAAGTTGTTGATAAATATGAAGAAGTCCTCTTTTATGAATACATAACTCATTTACTTGGGTTTCGTGATTTCTTCAAATGAACCGAAGATGGATCCAGAGAAGGTGAAATAAATCAAAGAATGGTCATCACCAAGGAGCATGTTTGAGGTAAAGAGCTTCCATGGATTAGAAAGCTTCTATAGGAAGTTCATTAGATACTTCAGTGGAATTTGTGCACCAATGATGGATAAAGTGAAGAAGAAGAAAAAGTAGTTTAAATGGACAGAGGAAGCTGAGAGGAGCTTTAATATACTGAAAGAGAAAATAACAGAACGACCAATTCTGGTCTTACAGAATTTTGGAAAGATATTTTAGGTGAGATGTGACACAAGTGGAGTTGCAATTGGAGCAGTCTTGAGCTAGGAAAATAGACCTGTTGTTTATTTCAGTGAGAAGTTAAATGAGACCAAGAGAAAATACTCCACGTATGACAAGGAGTTTTATGCCATAATTCAAGACTTGAAGAAGTAGAGACATTATCTTGTCCCACAAGAATTTTTCTTGTATAGCGATAACTAGGCTTTACAATTCATAACCAGGCAGGAAAAATTGAATTAGAGGCATGCAAAATGGGTTGAGTTTATGCAAAATTTTACTTTTGTCATAAAACATATTGTTTGGAATGCTAACAATGTTGTTGATGAATTGAGCAGGAGATGTTTGATTCTGTAGGAATTTCAAGTGAAGACCTTGGGGTTTGAACACCTTAAGGACATGTATTGTGATGATACATATTTCAAGGAAGCATATGAAGCATGTGTGAACCCTGTGCTGAGAGACAAAAGCCAATGGACAAAGTACATGGTTCAAGAAGGCTTGTTGTTCAAGGGGAATCAATTGTGCATACCAAAATGCTCAATGAGGGATAACCTTTTGAAGGAAAATCATAGTGGGGGATTGGTTGGACATTTCAGCCATGATAAAACATTTGCACAGTTGAGCAGTTCATACTATTGGCCAGGTATGAGAACATAAGTGATAAATTTTGTAAACAGATGTAGAATCTACCAACATGAAAAAGGAAAAAGACAGAACACTGGATTGTATCAACCATTTCCAATACCAGAGAGGTCATGGGATGCAATAAGCATGGATTTAGTATTAGGATTTCCAAGAATGCAAAGAGGATTTGATTCCATATTTGTGGTGGTCGATAGATTTTCAAATATGGAACATTAGATCCCATGCCAGAAGACTAGTGACACAACGCATGTTGCAAATCTGTTTTTCAAGGAAGTTGTGAGACTTCACGGCCTACCCAGAAGCATTGTCTTAGACAGAGACACAAAATTTGTTTGTCACTTTTGGAGAGCACTATGGAAGAAGTTGGGGATAGATTTGTCCTTCAGCTTATATTATCACCCTCAAACAAATGTGCATACTGAGGTGGTAAATAAAAGTTTGGGAAACTTATTGAGGAGTCTGGTCACTAAACACCATAATTAGTGGGATCAGATTCTGTCGCAAGAAGAATTTGCATATAATGACTCAGCAAACAGGAGCACTGGAAAAATCCCATTCCGAATATTGTATGGAATGCAACCCAGGGGAGTATTTGAGTTGAGAGACTTGGAACAAAGTGAGATCAGGAGCGTTGGAGCAGAAGATTTCACTACAAACATGCAGAAGCTCCATATCTAGATCAAAGGACAATTGCAAAGTTCTAACTAGGAGTATAAACGCAGAGCTGATCAACATTGCAGAGAACTTCAATTTGAAGTAGGAGATTAGGTTTTGGCACATCTCAGAAAAGCGAGGTTCCCTAGGGGAACATATAATAAGTTAAAGATGAAAAATATAGGACCATGTAATATATTGAGGAAGTTTGATGCAAATGCCTATGATATTGAGATGCCAGATGGTGTGGAAATATCGCCCATATTCAATGTTTCAGACCTATATCCTTACAGGAAAGAAGACACAGAGTGGTCAGAATATCAAGAGAAGATCGAGTGGGAGAAACAAATGCCTGTAGCGGAGAATCCACAAATGGAGAAGATCGTGGATCAGAGGATCGGTAAAAAGACCAGGAGGAAAACCTATTTTGAATATCTGGTCAAGTGGAAGGGAAACCCAATAGAAGATTCCAGTTGTGAAAATGAAGCTACTATACAGAAACATGGAAGGTCAGTGCAGGAGCTCATGGACATGAGTCCATGATTTTTTGTCAAGGGAAGTATGATGCAAGAGCATCATTGGAAATCACGTGGAGCAAGACTTATCAATGTCAATGAATCTATAGGGGAGATCAATGCTAGCAGTCACATCAGATATTTTGAAGTCTTCCTTAACTCAACGCCAGAATTAATCTTTGGCACACACTTGAAATGAGGCCGGGAAAATTTGGAGGCACGCTTGTACGATTGGGAGCGGAATGGAAGACTCCACTATGGCTTTGTAATGTGATTGGTCTAGATAGTCATTAGGTTAAGTTATAGAGTAGAAACGTAGCCAGGAAAAACCCTAAGATCCCTCTATGATAAATAGAGGTTTTGTACACCCGAATGAGGCTAGTCGGTAGATGGATGGAATAGAGCTATTAGGAGAAGAAAATAAGATAGAAGTTAGGAGAAGATTTCAGTAGTTTTTTTGTTCATTTACAATTGTAACCATTTTTCATTTTGGAATAGAACAGAGGAAAATTGATCCAATGCATGGTGTGAACATTGTGAATGTTAGGATAAGTTTCAATTGTTTCTCTTTTGCGGAAGTAGTGCAAGGTGTGCACACAGAATGCAAGGAGTGCGTTGACAGAATCTTTTTCGGTGCTGAAGCTCAGAATATATAACACAAAACTTTCCCTTTGCAAGGAGTGAAAAGAGACTGGTGCAAGGAGTGCACAATCGTCCGCAAGAACCCTAACCTTACATGAGGATTTGGTGCAAAGAGTGCACAGATCCGAGATTCGACTAAGAGTTGAAGAGTTAGGAAAGGAGAATGCCAAGAAGGTGAGAGGAATTTGTCTTCGAGAAATCCTTCGAAATCTGAGTTATCGAATCCCTAAAATGCAAGGTGTGCATGGAAATTCAAAGTCTTCAGAAGACCAAGCTCAGGAGGAATAACACTTTGCATAAGTGCTAAAGGATCCAAGAATCAGAATCGTCGAAGGAGAAAAGGTTTGAAACCTTTGAACACCTAGAAGATCTTTTAACTCTGAAGATAGCATAAGCGCAAGGGGGAAAATACCTCAGTTGTTTGATTTGAATGCTACAGAATCAGAACTGTCCATTGGGAGGGATGAGAGTCGAATGAAAAACGTTTCTATGAATCGTGCTTTGGAGGAGTCAAAGGGAAGAATGCTAAGAATTCGTGAAGTCTGAATCCGCGACTTGATCTAAATCGTTGGATCCAGGAGAGATCTGGAATGTTGATTGTCCAGGGTGAAATATCGACATTTTGGGGATCGGAGGATCAGAGGTGACAAGTCTTTTGACTTCACAAAATGTGAAGTCTAGAAGTCATCACAACTGTCGGATCGAGGGAGAGACCTAGACTGTCGATCTAGTTCCATCGCGATTTTGGCTATCGAGAGAATGGAGGCAAGGAGACTCCAAAGTCGTGAAGCGTGAAATACCAATTTGATCACAGTCGTTGACCAAGGGAATATCTGAATCGTAGATCTCGGGTCATCGTGATTTTAGCTATTGGAAGAACAGAGGTAAGGAGACGCCAAAGACGTGAAACGTCAATTTGATCACAGTCGTCGATTAAGGAAAGATATAGACTGTAGATCAAGGGTCATTGCAATTTCAGATAGCAGGTAGAAGCACTCCCAGGGTCACAAAATGTGAAATCGCGAAGCCCCTTTCACTCAAGTGCGTGGTTACCGCCAATGTTCACAAGGGAGAAAGGGCAGAGAGGATCTAGCGCTCATTTGGCGTTGAGGTTCGAACAACGCTTGGGAGAGAAGTTGTGGGTCTCATATGACCTGCGCATTTGGAGAAAGTACCTGTGTAAGTGGGTTTGGGGTATAGCAGAGACCCGGAGAGTCAATCAGACTCAGTATCTTGATCGATCCTAGACCGAGAGTGTAACACCACTTTTCGGTTACCAAGGCTTTTATCGCTCTCTGTTACCAATCTGTAGACACCTTTTACATAACTCATACAGGCATTATATAATCCACATGCATTTAAGAAAATAAATACATTTAAGCTCAGAGTAAACATATTATTTACTGCTATAATTAAAAATCAATAGAATTTAATAATAATTAATACACACAGCGGAATTCATGATAACATAAGCAACACAGTCATGCAAAACATGATTAAAGCATAATCAGATACTTATATTTTAACAGTGGTGGATTCCACCAATCAAGTGCAGGCCTTCCACGAACCTCCCAGCCTTAGACCGCACTGCTCATCAAGCTCAGCAGTGGGTCACCCTCGAGCTAGGACTAAGCTCCACCTCGAGACAAGGAATCCTAGGCCAGGCTGAGGTTACAGGGAAAACAGAACACAGCCACAAAGATTGGATTCTCTCCCAGGAACCTCTCATTGTCACTGCCCACAGACCCTCATTCCCCACATTCTTGTTCCACCCCAGGAGTATACACCTTCTCTGTCACCTAGACAGTCCTTCGGCTGCTAGCCTCCCTTGCCTTTGGTTACAGTAACAAACCAGACCGGAAGTGTCCGAGCTCTGTGGAAGCTACAGGGTTCCTTCCAAGAGTCCTCTCCTTCCTCTGTGCACTCTCTCCTCTAGAGAGATATGCTCACAAGACAAAACCACCTGTTCATCCAACCTCAACACCACTCTCACCTAGAGAGAGAGAGTTTCACAACTGGTCACAAGCCATATGTAGTCCAGCACTGCATGGCCACAACAACCCACGGGAAACATACACAAGCTTACTCAAACTGGTTCAGCGATGGTAAATCGATCTCATGGTCATGGCTTCGGAACAGAGATCTTACGCACAGGCTTGATCTCGAGCAGTGGATGCACACGGATTCTCCAGACACAACATGGGATTTTTCGGTTCAAAACAGAGGTGAAACCGGCTCTTTCATTATCGATCATAGGCTTCTGGTTTAGTACGGAGGTATACATGGGTTTTCTCAGAGCCAGACATAGACTTTTCGGATCACAGGGATGCATGAAGGTTCTTTGTAGAACTCGGGTCATTCGTACTGCTCAGATCCCGTACACGCTTAGGTAGTCCAATCAAATGGGAGAAGGGACCCCCTCACAGTCCACCCTGGCCGTTTTATTCGCATGCACCAGGGAAGACACTTATCGTCCTGGAGACTGCATGCGTTCCACCAGCATGCATCACCTTCCTTTGGTCAGGAACTTAGGATAAAAATATAAATGCCACATGTTCTTTTGGAATAATAATAAAATATTATCCCCAGGCTTAAGCCCCCTAGGCTAAACACTTATCCCCTTTTCCACCTTCCAACCTCTAATTCCTTGCCCTCTCTATGGATGCTTAGTCCCCCTTCACTCATTCATCGTGGTCAGTCTGCACCTGGAGATGTTTACAAATTTTTATTAATTGTTCTGCATGATTACATATACAACAGCAGGCTTCTGGCCTTCAACACTTAGGCTCCCTGGCCTAACAAATACATAAGCCACCAGTTTATAAAAACTTGGCTCACTAACCTATAAAACATAATTACAATTCCTTTAAGAACATGATTTATGACAGGGCTCAGCCTTGGGGACACTACAATCCCCCTCCCCTTATTTTTTCACTGTCCTCAGTGCAACTTACACTATCTCCGCAAGCCTTTCAAAATTTTCAAAAATATGTGGGTACTCTGCCCACATAGCATCTGCATGCTCCCATGTCGCGTCCTCAGGACCGTACCAGGTCCACTGGACCTTTACAAGCTCTATAGCTCAATTTTGGAGCTGTTTGCTTTTCTTGTCCAATATGCACACAGGATGCACTTACAGGACACCCTCTGATTCCACCCGAATCACATTCCAATCGATAACATGATTAGCATCAGGTACATATTTCTCAAGAAGTGAAACATGAAACACATTATGTACAGTCATAGATGCAGGTAATGCAAGCATGTATGCAACTTGCCCAATCCTTTCCAGGATCTCAAATGGCCCACAAAATCTTGTTGCCAATTTGGCACAACTTCCCAACTTCATGGAACTCCTGTTAGTCTTCACTTTTAGGAAAACATGGTCACCCACTTTTAATTCTCTATGGGTTATGTTACTGTCAGCGTAACTTTTTTGCCTATCCTGGGCAACTTTCAGATTCCGTTTAATCCTTATCATTTGGTCTTCCATCTCTTTGAGCAACTTAGGCCCAACTAATGCTCTGTCAGCTGGATTATCCTAGCTCACTGGAGTGTTGCACTTTCTTCCATAAAGTGCTTCGAATGGGCTCATCTTCAATGATGCATGATACCCATTATTGTAGGCGAATTCTACCAAATGCAGGTAGTCTTCCCACCTTGATGGTTTATCCATCACATACATTCTCAATATGTCTTCTATTACCCTATTCATCCTCTCTGTTTGACCATCAGAATCAGGATGATACGTTGTACTAAAGTTCAGATTCGTCCCGAATCCCTTGAACAGTCCTTTCCAGAAATTCGAGGTGAATTTCGGGTCCCTATCAGACACAATTGTCTTAGGAATTCCATGCAAGCGTGCCACTTCTTTTAAGAATATATCAACAACATCTGCTACCCTGTGGGTGGTTTTCAGTGGAATAAAATGGGCAGATTTAGTAAGCTTGTCCACCACCACCATGATTGAATCATGCTACTTGCTTTTTCTAGGCAATCCGGTGATAAAAGCCATTGTTACCACATCCCATTTCCATTCAGGAATGGGTAAAGGCTGCAGCAACCCTGCTGGGTGCCTATGCTCAACCTTAACCTTTTGGCACTCCATACATTTGGCGATGTATTCAACAATTTCTTTCTTCATACCCAGCCAAAAATAATGGCTTTTGACTGCTGCCATAGTCTTTTGATATCCAGGATGTCCAACATAAGCCACCTTATGCATTTCTTTTAGAATTGTCAGCTTCAATTATTGGACATTGGGTACATACACTCTGTTTTTATATAAATGTAAGCCATCAGTTCCCAAGGTGTATCTTTCCTTGGTCTGTGGTCTCTCACGCTGTTGTAGCTTTGCTACTAAACTTCTGTACTGGAAATCAACATTTGCAGCTTCCAAAATTCTATCTTTCATCTCAGTCCTGTACGTGCTAATGGTTGTAGCATGTAATTCGTGCACTTTTCTGCTGAGTGCATCAGCCACCTTATTTTCTTTCCCTTTGATATGCTTGATATAAAAGTCATATTCTCACAGAAACTCCAGCCATCTGATTTTCCTGGCATTTAAATTCGACTGATCAAATAAATACTTCAGACCGTTATGGTCTGTTCTCAACTCGAATCTTTTTCCCATGAGATAATGTCTCCATTTCCTCAAGGCGTGGATGATTGATGCTAGCTCTAAATCATGAGTGGCATAATTCCTTTCATTCTCTTTCATCTTTCAAGACTCATATCAAATTACAAATCCCTCTTGGCTGAGAACTCCTCCCAGTCCCTCCTTACACACATTTGTGCACACTACGTAATCCTTATTTGGATATGCAATCTTTAGGATTGGAGCACTGGTTAGTAGCTGCTTCAATCGCTGGAAGATTTTCTCACATTCTTCAGTCCACTAGAAATTCTTCTCTTTCCTTTGCAAGGAAGTGATAGGATGAGCTATCCTTGAGAATTCGGCTATAAACCTTCTATAGTAGCCTGCCAGACCCATAAAAGTTCTAACTTCCGCCACATTCCTTGGCACTAACCATTCTCGAATGGCCTCAACCTTTTCAGGATCCACAGCGATCCCTTCCTTTGATATAATGTGCCCAACTAATGAATCTTCCTTTGATAAAATGAGCACTTGCTCAATTTTGCGTACAACTGGTGTTCTCTCAACACCTGCAGCACCATCCTCAGGTGTTGCTCATGTTCTTCCTTTGTCTTGGAATACACCAAGATATCGTCCAGGAAGACTATGACAAACTTGTCCAAATAATCTATGAACACTCCATTCATTAAGCACATGAAAACAACAGGTGCATTTGTCAGTCCAAACGACACCATTTTGAATTCATAGTGACCATACCTTGTTCTAAAGGTGGTCTTGCGAATATTCTCATCATTTATTCTCACTTGGTGATGTCCAGATCTGAGATCTATTTTTGAAAATATTTTCACATCCTTCAACTGATCAAAAAGATCATCGATCCTTGGCAGAGGATACTTGTTCTTGACAGTTACCTTATTCAACTGTTGGAAATCAATGCACAACCTCAAC
>ML857844.1:15051-26216 GCA_009831015.1 Picea engelmannii
TTGAACACAACCAATCCAACTCATCCATCGAACAATGCCAAGAAGAAAGGACGGAACAGGAATAACAACAACCCTGGTCAAGGTGGGAATCAACCCCCACAGCATCAACCCACTGGGGGCAACCAGAACCAAGGGAACCAAAACCCCCAAGGGGGCAACAACAACAAACGCCAAGGGCAGAATAATGTTAAAACCATCTTCCCTTGTGCTCTTTGTGGTGAGTTCATTCATTACACTCACCATTGCTCCCAGATCACTGATTTCAAATGGTTGAAAGACTCTGGGAGCCTTCCTCCTTCTCCTGCGCAACCTGCCCCTCAACAGGCACCACAACAATATGCGCAACAACCCCCTCCCACCGTGATGCAAAATCCTATCCCACATCAAGGTGTGGTAAACACCCAACAGGACACACAACATCCCCCACCTCAGGTGGGACAATACCACAATCCCAACAATCCATCAGAGCGAACGATTCTCCTGACCAGTGAGGAAGAAATTCTTTTGCAAACACGTAATCATCAGTACCCTAGATCAGCTGAGTCTACTCCTATCTCTCCAGAGACAAACCCTACACTGAAGGGACCCCCGTTGGTGATCCCTCGCCCTTCCATCGAACCACCATTACGCATCCCTAGCATCCCATTGCGCAGGAATGTCCACAACCCACATGCTAGGGCCGCTCATAACTATAGCTTGGTAGACGACTTAGCACAATCCCCGGCTGCCATGTCAGTTTTGGAAGTCCTTCAGACTTGTCCTATGCAGCGGAAATCACTACTTTCCACCTTGGGGGTAGTCGACCCAACATATACTCGACTCATCACCTTTGACCTTGATAGCTGTGAACCTCATCTTCCCACCTTGGTCGCTATTCAAATACCAGTAAAAATACGAAACATCACCGTTCATCGGTGTATCATCAATGAAGGGGCATCTACATGCATCATGTCCAAAAAAGTATGGCAGAAGCTTAGTTCCCTGGAACTCATACCCTCCTCCATCACATTACGAGCTTATGACAGACGACCATCATCTCTTGAAGGGCTCTTCCAAAATGTCCCCATAGAACTCGGGGGCAAAACTATTCTCATTGACATCGAAGTTATCGACGCTCCACTCGATTACAATATCTTGTTTGGACATAGCTACATGTATGCTATGAAGGCAATGGCATCTTCTGTCTTTCGGACAATCATGTTCCCCACAACGGGAAGATTGTGACCATTGACCAAGTCTCGCATTACGAGCCTAACCCATCTGCCAATATCGATAACATTCTTCCTCTCATTCACACCAACAAAGACGCATATCCACTCATCGATATGGGTCCTATGATTTTCAAAGATCCATCCTTATTAGGGACATACCATGGAGCACCACCACTCCTTCCCCCTAATCAAGTATGCATAATCTCATCTAACGGAACTCACATGGAAGATGCTCGTCCTCCTCAGGAGGCTTCAATCATTCCTGACGTCTCAATAGTCACAGAACCACTCTAGCCAAAGCCTCCTGCACACTCGTTGACCCCTAAGGTCCACAAATTCACATCCCCTCAGGGGCCTAGTCCCATTTGGGAGACAGTTCCCCAACCCCTCACTCAAATTCCCTTCTTTTACCCTCCACCCGGTATCGAATCTTTCTAGGTAGCCGCAATGCTCACCCTACCCAATATAGTGTTAGCAATCCCAGTGTGGTATTTACATCCACCTGAGATGGTCCCTCACCCATCCCTTCCCCCATAGGAAGGCCTCCCCATGATGATTCCCGTCCTCACCCCCACTACCCCCATACTCCCTACCCCCCCTGCTACAGCTGGGGGCAGGAGAAAGAAGAAGGGTCCCACAGCTCCACTTCCTCCATGCATCCCACCACCTTGCGCACTATGTGAGAAAGAGGGTCACCAAACCAACAACTTCCCATCACTACCGAAATTACGGAATTTGATTCCCCTCAATCAAACTGCCACAACACCCGTCACTACTACTAGTCCCACTACTACCACTCAACCTTCCAGTAGTAAAAGGTTGAGGACCAAATTTGTGTGTGCTATCTATTCCGAGTATGTCCATTACACCCATCATTGCCCAAGACTGCCATGTTTCTGGCAGACATTAGTTGTTGTACGCCAGAAATTTCAGAACGACCCACGCCCTGCTATGTCCTCCACAAAAAATATCACTAACATTCGTTATGTCACCACTTCAGTCAATGAATGCATGAGATGCCCTTTCTCTCTCTGTGATTCATTAGCACATTTTACATACCGGTGTCCTATGATCTTGGAATATAGGCAACGTCAATTGGCTCTGCATCCCCAACTCACAGAGGTGATAATTGACATTACCTCGCCACTCGAGGATCCTCATGTCATTTCTCCTGAACATGAGGCACTCCCAACGCCTCCTTGGTTCTTAGATGACGTATATGAGGATTTACCCCATAACCCACCCAACTCTCCTGCTCATTCCCCTACAGAAACTCTCCACCCAACCACCACAGGTACCCCTCAGTACTTCAACATATGGTTTATGTCGAGTGAACCCTCACCATCTCCTAGCATTACCCCCCCTACTTCTCCATTAGGGGGCAACCACACCATCACCGAGGTCACTCCTCACGACCCCTTATATTCCCATCATTTCCAATGCGACGAGGAAATACTTGAAGAGCTACAACGCCCAGACTCTCCCTAGGACGCACTACATCATCGTGCTCTCTTCCTTCCACAGGAAGCCCTCATGCCTCCTAGCCAAAACCCCATTTACACAGTCGAAACCAAAGACTTTATCCCATCAAGGCCTATTGATTGGTTCAACAATCCCATTCCTACCCCCGACGCTTTTGAAGAAGGTAATTTGGCCAACATTTCCCCCACCATAAAAATCGACATTTCCATTAAACAAGGCATCGTCGAAGAAATCATCATTGGAGCCGCTTGCACTCCTCAGGGAATTGCTGCATATAAAGCCCTCTTCCAAGAATATAGGGACATTTTTGCCTAGTCATACATAGAAATGCCTGGCCTCGATCCCTCTATTGTCGAGCACTGCATCGACACCTAGCCTGACATCACACCAGTTCGCCAAAAAAAGCGACCGCTACACCCATCCAAGGCCGTGGCTATCAAAGCCGAAATTGACAAATTACGTATGGCCAGATTTATTTACCCCATCGCTTATACTTCATGGGTTTCCAACCCTGTACCTGTCGACAAAAAATAGGGCACTATCCACGTTTACACTGACTTTCGCGATCTCAATAACGCATGTCCAAAAGACAACTTTCCAACGCCTTTCATCGATCAAATTATCGATGACTGCGTTGGCCATGAGGCTCTCTCCTTTATGCACGGATTCTCTGGCTATAACCAAATCCAAATCCACCCAGCCAATCAGTATAAAACTGCATTCATTACCCCGTGGGGTACTTTTGCATATTGTGTCATGCCCTTCGGCCTAAAAAATGTCAGAGCAACTTTCCAGTGGGTGATGACATACATCTTTCACGATCTGGCTGCAATCATCCTCACCTACTTGGATGACCTCACAGCTCGATCCAAGAAATGCATGCAGCACCTCGATGATTTACGAATCATATTTCAACGGTGTCGTTAGTACAACATCTGCTTGAACTCTCTCAAGTGTGTATTCTGTGTCACCGTAGGGCGCCTCCTCGGTTTTATCGTTTCCCAAAGCGGTATTACCGTGGACCCCCTTAAAGTCAAAGATATCACCGAAATTCCACCTCCTTAGAATTTACGACAACTTCAGAGTCTACAGGGAAAAGCTAACTTTCTGAGATGCTTTGTTCCTGATTACACCATACGCGCACACGGTTTCCTTCGCTTACTACATCATGACATCCCTTTTCATTGGGACGACTACTCCCAATAGTCATTTGACGATCTTAAAGCAGTGCTTTCAAATGCACCTTTGATTAGTGCACCTGACTACAATTGCGACTACATCCTCTATGTATCAGCCTCAGCTATATCAGTAGTCGGCGTCCTCATCCAGCTCGGAGATGACAATCGTGAACACGTCATTTACTACGTTAGTAAGAACCTCTCAGGGCCACCCTTGAAGTATAAACATGAAGAGAGACTTTCTCTTGCAGTTGTCCTTGCAGTCCAGAAACTGCGCCATTACATTCTGCTTTGCACCACCAAGGTTGTCGCAGATTCCAACCCGATGCAATATTTGCTCAGTCGTTGACAAGTTAATGACAAATTCGCTCGATGGATCGTTATCCTTCAGGAGTACGACCTCAAGTTATCGACACCTAAGAGTAAGAAGTCCCTTGTTCTCGCCAAACTTGTCATGGCCCTCCCCTCTGACACACCCAGTGCCCCTATGAACACCGACTTTCCTGACGAACATCTCTTTTACATTGCTTCCGATGATCCTTGGTATTGCGACCTTCTCATCTACCTACGAACTCAAAAGTTCGGTAACCACCTATCATGAGATGATCGTTGGCGTATACGCCATCAGGCCCCCCGCTATCTCCTCATCGGAGACATCTTATACAGGCGGGGTGTTGACACCATCCTTCGTCGTTGCCTGACTATTGACGAGGCCGACAGATTCTTAAACGACTGTCACAGCGGCGCATGTGGGGGCCATCTTTCAGGTATATCCACTGCTCAAAAGATTATCCGGGCCGGTTACTTTTGGCCTACCCTGTTTCACGATTGCATTCATGCCGTGAAACGATGTGAGCAATGTCAGCTCTATGCCAACAAAGCCCAAGCCCCCCCGCCCTTCTCCACCCTTTCATTACCACTGGCCCTTTTTACAAATGGGGCATTGACTTTATGACTTGTAATCCCCCCTCCAGGAATGGTCACAAATACATTGTTGTCACCATTGATTACTTCACCAAATGGGCCAAAGCTATGCCCACCTTCAACAACACCGCTGACACTGCAGCGCATTTTTTCTTTAACCACGTCATATCCCGATTCAGAGTACCACTCCAACTCATTTCTGATCATGGGAAACACTTTGAGAATGAGATCTTCATCGAACTCTCATCTCTGTTAGGCTTCTCTCACGAGTTTGCCTCACCATATTACCCTCAGTCAAATGGACAGGTCGAGGCAATGAACAAAGTCCTCAAGACCATGTTACAACACACACTTAATAAACATAAAACCAATTGGCATCATATGTTATTTTCCATGCTATGGGCTTATCGAACGGTAGTAAAGACCGCTACAGGTTTCACGCCATTTCATTTAGTCCATGGGGTCGAGGCAACTCTTCCCATCGAGAGCGAAATTCCCACCCTACGCACCGCAATTGAGCTTTTACCTGACACTGCTTCAATGGAGCAGTGCTTGCTGAGCTTGGAGTCTCTGGATGAAGATCGTCGATCTTCCTTACAGAACAACGAGGCAGCTAAAAAATGATCCAAGGCTACCTTTGATCTCCATGTCAACCTTCGATCATTTCGTGAAGGCCACCTCATCTTGGCTTATGATATCGCTCATGATACCTTTGGCCATGACAAGTTTGAATCACTTTGGCATGGACCTTACATTATCCAACACTGCCTCACCAAAGGCACATACATCTTGGCCTCCCCCAAAGGCCTCTCACTCAAAGAACCCGTCAATGGGTTGTATCTCAAGAAATTTTATGCTTAAACGTAGTCATGCTACTTTAGGTTATTTTCTTTTCTAGCATTTTTTAATCTTTGTTCTCCTTCCCTCTCATCTAAACTATCCTTTGTGCTATTGAAAGATGCCTCATCCACCAGCTTACCACATCGGTTACGCCAATAGTGCCAGCCGTTGGACACAAAATCTCGCTTCGGCTGCTTGGGCTCTCTACATCCCATCACATGAAATGCTACATTCAAGCAGCATATGTTTGGGACCAGCACCCAACAACCAAGCCAAATACACTGCTGTCATTGGCCTCCTGACTGATGCCCAACATCATCATATTCGTCACCTTAGCGTTTTCCTCGACTCTCAACTAGTCATTCTCCAGCTCAACAATGTTTACAGTGTACGCGATCCGTGCCTCTTTCACAAATACCTGCAGGTTAGACTGTTATCTCGACATTTTGATTCCATTACATTTACATATATTCCAAGACAATTGAATCAAACAACAAATGAAATAGATAACATGGTGTTAGATTGGCATATATCACATCAAGCTACACATACATAAACATCTCACAAATCCTGTCACAGCATATAGATAGAATAGACATCATCATCATCAACAAAAAACACATGTAGACAACATCAGGATCTCAAAATATGTATACTCATATATATATATATATCGGCCCATCAGGCCATCCGAATGTTTACATACAAAAAATACATGTATCCGTAGGCCAATGCAGCACCTCGGTACAAAAACTGGCTCACCAGCCTATCAACAAAAAGGTATACATCATACATCAATCAGGGTGCCTCTATCACACCCCCACCTTCTCCTCCCTCAGGAGGAGGTGGTGGCCCACCCCCACCTGCCCCAGGCGGTGGTGGTGGAACACCCACAGAACCCTCCTGCCCCGGCGGTAGGCATCCACTCGTCATCGCGGCAAGCATAGCTGCTCGTTGCACTATAGACTGCCATGGTGGCGGTACTCCTATACACTGCTCCAGGAACCCCTCATCCTGGATGCATATCCACATGCCCTCAGGCACGTCCTGTAACACCATCTCCAGACAACAATGTATATCATCAAAATCAACTCTGGCTACTGCCGGAGGAGCGTGTGATGGCCCCGCACCAAGGTCATCGAACCAGCGCCTCCTCGCTGCCCTCTCGGGCTCTACTGGTCACCCCGTAGCCTCATCCCATCGACGTCTCTCTCCACATGGTAGTCTCTCCAGCTCTCACTGAGCCGACACTCTCTACATATCCACCTCGCGTCCTCGAGGTGCCACATCTGCACATGCACAAAACAACAAACAAAAGATCGTATCAGCATCTATATCACATACATATGAACTGATATCTCAAAAAATAACACAAATCAAAATACATACATACTCAACGTATCTTGATGGTCAAAAGCCTCCCCAGGAGGTAGCACCATGTCCAAGTCCCCCCGAAAGTCAACCCCAGCATAGGGGTACTACAGTATCACCTGCGACATCTGTCACCATATCCGTGTCGCCTCCGCTGAAAAGTAGTGGCCACCTTCACCACCACCGTGGCGAACCAAAACTGAAGTCCACTTCCTCAATCATAGCTCTCGTGACCCTGGCATCTCTAGTAGAACCCTCGGGCACAACATTGGCACCCTCTCCAAAAACTAGGCTACCAGGATAGAACCAAATGCGAACTCTCCTGTACCTGTGGACTAACATCGATCCAACTGTGCTATCATCCACGCATGCAGCGTCAGTCCCCAAGCGAACTGCTCACCGCCCAACACTCTCTCCAGCACCAGCAGCTAGCCACCACTAAGCTGTTGGGTCGCAAGTGACCCATACACATGAACAATCATCGCCACTATGAAATGATGCGCCAGGGAGTCTATAGCACTAACACTCACTACAGTCCCAGACATGAAGTTCTCGCCTGAGCAATATCACTCAGCGATCGTCACCAGGGCTATCTCCCTTGGCAGCAGAGGCTCTGCCAGTAGGGGCATACCTCAAAAGGGGAGCCCAGTCAAAAAATATACATCCTCCACCGTAGTGAAGGGGATCTGCTCTCCTCGCACGAGGAAGCAGTGCAGCTCCAGACTCCACATCTGGAGCAGGAACTGTAGTAAGTACTCCTGTGCCCATATCAACGGGCACTCAAAGAACTTTAGCAACCCACAGGTTGCTAAAGTCGCTCGCACCACAAGCCCCGCATTGGCCACAACATCTCGCAACTGGGACCAATCTCGCTCTCACCACCGCATAACCATCGTCACTGCTGGTCACCTGCACACAACACAGAGTCCTATATCAGCTTATGTAACCATCAAATGCATCAAAAAGACTCATTTTTTCACCCTTCAACTTTGCCTCCTAGGCGCGGTTTTATCACCCACAGGCGCACACACATGCGCACCTATTCACTACATAGGCGTGCACATATGCGCACCTATCCACTGCATAGGGGCGCACTGATGTGCACCTGTTTTCCTCACAGGCACGCTCATGAGCGCGCCTGTTCACCATATAGGCGTGCTCTAGTGCACACCTGTCAAACCCACAGGTGCGCACTAATGCGCACCTATTCACAACACAGGTGCGCCCTTCGGGCGCACCTTAAATTCCCCTTCCCATGCACCCATGCGCACATATTCAATGTATAGGTGCACATGTATGCACGCCTTCCACCGAATCGTCCATGCATGTGGGCCCACATCCTATAAAAAATCCCATCAAACCTCCTGTACGGCCCTCCGTACCTACCCTGCCCAAAAATTGAAAACCTATTTCTATGCAGGATGATCAGACCACTAACCTGAAACTCGCAGAACGTCGATCGGATGCCTCGTCCTCTTTGAATCTCTAAATCTCCTCTGAAATCTACGCATCCAGTCACTATTGCAGCAGGTACAAATGAGGTGGCAATGTGGGCCCTACAGCCATATATAGGCCTTTTGCCAAACTTCCACTCACCATTCTGGGAGCCCAAGGTGTCCATTTCTCAAACCATCTTCAGCCATGGGATCAGCGTCTCGCCACCTACATTACAGCTGTCCCTGGGTCACTTTTCATCCTGAGCCCCCGGGACACCTTTTTTCCATATCATGGTCAGGTACGCATGCGCATTGTTACATTTATCTAATACATGCTCATATCTTTGATTCTCTTCAAATATTGTTCACTTTGGGTATTTGGTTGTTCTGTGTGCAGGTACTTGATCATCATCCCTTACCATCGTTCCTTCAGGTATATACTCAGCATTGGCATGTAGTATCTACCGCTATATTGCATTTACATTTCCAGTCACACCCTCTGATATTGGCCTTTAGGATACCCATTCCCGGCTCTGCAGTACTCACACCGCCATTTGCATCTTCGGTACTGTTACCCGATAGCTTTCTTACCCACATGAGTTGTCCCATTCATAGCACCTTTTGGCACTTTCGACACTCATGTTGTTCTTCATTACCCTTTAGGGATGGGAGTCCTGATAGTCTTTCATCATGTTGCGCATCAACCACATACTTATTCTCCTCATTTTGCTAGCTTCCCATATGGACTCCCAGATCATCTCTTTACGGTTCTATTCTTTTTACCTACACCTCCGCAGGATCATGAACCCTCCATTTCATCCACCATCAGTTTGGCCATCTGCGAACCTCACCTTCGTTTCCCCTACCTCATACAGAAACTCACCAATGGGGCCCCCACCCTTCATTAGTTTTCCAAGAAATTTCTGCCCTCCCTGGGGCACTCATTTCACACTGGGGCACCCGTTTTTGTATTTGTACATTTTTCCCCAAAATTATTCATTATTTATTGTACAAACGCCTTTATTTCCAGTCATTACATTTTCTTTTGTCGTCACCGTTGGCGACTTTCTTCCCTTTTTGGCCACATGCAACCCATGTCACCCTTGGTTGGAGCATTGCTTCTCATCTACCCTTGCCAGGATCGTCCATATCTTCAGAGTACTTCATAGGTCACTTGCCTATCCCTCTGAATTTGTTCACCTTGTCCCACCTCTAGCACAACTTATCCTCGGTCTTGGCGTCCCCCTGACACTCGACCTTGTCACACGGTTGTGGCCACTCATTATATCATACACCCTCCAACCAAGGGCAGTCTTGAGTCTTCCCACTTTTTGACTTCGTCCATGTACCTCTGCCACTTCCTCACTTCAGTAGATTCTATGGAGCCCTTTGCTTCTGGGAGTCACGTTCCCCTTTTGTCGACAGCATCACACTTTTTCCAGAAGGGCGACAGTATCTTGATTCTCATTCTCCATTTAATGAGAGATCTCGGATGGCACAGGGTGAAACACCATTGCTCCCTGCTGTTGTTGGCCCCCATAACATTCAACGCCAACACTTTCTCATGTTATGGTGGGCCTTACTTTGCGACTATTACAGTTCTTTTTATCATTTGTCGAATACCTATGAACCTGGTAGGGCCATCAATGCCCACATCATCGTTGCTGCTTATCACCACGATCATTGCCTATTGTTCAAAGTATATTCCTTTGCAAAATTGTCTTCTGCCTTTATCGTCACCGCCCCCAAGGGCGCTGCAGTTATCTACACCAACACTTCCATCATCTTTTTTCAGAGTTACATAACACGAGCATGGGGCATGCCCGCCTCGTTTGTACACAATTGTATATTGTTATGTACCTTATGGAAGGTCGGCTTCTACCGGTTCCTTTCTTCTCCAAAGGATTGCTCTGCACGATCCCACTCTTGCTCTCTCTTACAACACCATTCTCAGTAGAAGAAACATTGATGGATTTCAGCTATAAGTATGCTCCTAACCTCATCCATCAGGGGGCATCTGTTATCACTGAAATTTCGTCCGCACATGGCGACAAGAACTCAACATCGTCAAACGGTAATGAAGTCATTCATGGCGCTGAATTAATTTCACATCATTCTAGAAAGGTCAAAAACTATACAAAGTGGCCAAAAATTGAAGGGCGCTTGACAGAAGTTAGGTGCGTGTGCACATGCACAGAACAGGAACGTACCATGCGTGCATACGCACACGATGCATGGCTGTTGGTGCAAAAACCCGTGCACCTGCTAAACGATGCATTTATTGAATTGGTTGGTCTCCCAACCCCTTATGGATCAGCTCCCAAGCCGATTTGACCCTCAAATCTGAGTTGAATCCGCATGGTAGGCTGGTCAAAGACCTAATTAAGCCCTAAAGAGCCCCTTTTCACACCTCAAAGGAGTTACATAATCACCCAATGCAATGCTATAAAAATCCATGAAGAAACATCATTTTCTCAAGAAATTTCACGTAATTTTATGCTGCTTAGATTGTTTTAAGGACTCACTCCTTGGCAATAACACATTGGCAACATTTCATTGAGCTATCCACCTCTACATTAAGTGGATGTGCTAGGAGTTCTTTCACCATCATTCTCATTTTCTTATTGTAAGGAGAGCAAGTTTGTGAGGGCCTCAAGAGCCTTCCATTGGAGAAAGAAGGGACTCATAGTCCCCTTTCTTCATTGTTCTTTGATTTCATCAAT
>ML857846.1:0-13445 GCA_009831015.1 Picea engelmannii
TCCAACACCAAGAAAAGGTAATTTAAAAAAAAGTTCCAAAGAAGTGGAAAAGTCAATATTTTATTTTACCTTTGGAGATTTACCTGCCCATGGTTTTGGAAAACCATTGTCCCATGGTATTCCATACCATAATGTGTGTGTATTTATTTCTAAAGAATTATACCATAGCCACCACTAACAAATAGTCGAGAATATAAAAATGAGTTTTTAAAGTCTCCTAAAATATTTAAAATTTTTAATTGGTGAAGTATTTATAAGTTGAAAAAGAAAGTATATAGAAAAGGATTTTAAGAATATTAAAAGGGAAAGTGATAACGTTTTAAGAGTTATTATTAAATTTTATTTGAGGATCTTTTGCATTCAGTACATTTTCGAAGAAGTACGAAGTGAACTATGACAACTACAAATAATCCTACATTTTTTGCAAAATGTCCATTTTCTGCAATGGTGTTTAATTTTCAAGAACCCTTTAGAAATCAAAATTTTAATTGCACAAATTGTCGAAAACCATTTATTCTAACAAAATATCAAAATGACTACAAGAAATTGGAAGACGAACTAGTATATTATAAAGAGACCAATAGAAATTTACAAAATGAAGTTGTCATGGAGAAATTTAAGAGTAAATTGTATTCTTTCCAAGCAGAACGTAAGGAGGAATTGCATGCGCAAATTATAGACGAGAGAAAAATATATGACAAGACCTTACTAAAACGAAATCAAGAAATCTCTTTCCTAAAAGATCAAAATCAAAAGTTAGAACAAGCTAATCAAAATCTTATTAAGAAATTATCAGAGAAAAATGAAGAGAATGGTCGTTTAAAGAACCATAATCAAAGCTTGGTTGAACAAATCAAGAAGTTGAAGAACGATAAGAAATTAGGCAAAAAAAATGAAGAGACCTCGCGTTTAAGAAACCTTAATCAAAGATTATTAGAACAGATCAAAATATTGAAAGAGGAAGAATTGGAGAAGGAAGACAAGAACAAAGTCGACAAAGTAGATAAGGAAGAAAACTCATGCCTAAAAGTCTACAATCAAAGTTTACTCACCCAAATTAAGAAGATAAAGAGTGATAAGAAGATGGTACAAGACAAGTTAGAACAACTTATCAATAAGGAATCATTGGTAGATAAAGAGACAATGACTGAACCTATGGAACTACAAAAATCTTCAAATGGAAAAAAACTTGATGGTGGATAAAGCAATTAACACAGACCCGGTTAACCTTACAATGCAAAGGGATTCAGTTGATGTAAAGAGGTCTTCACATGTTGAAGTAGAAACAAGCCAGGGCTATGAAGAAGACTCAATTCCAATTGTTAATCAAGAAGAATCTACAAGTACATGAAGTAAAGATCAGGTTGCAAGGATGCCTTATAGACATCCTAATCAAAAAAATCGATATGTAAGCCAATCAATGTATCAACAGAAACAACTGACAAATATGTAAAAAATTATTACCTCCATTACAAATGATGCTCAATGTAGAAGTTATCATGGGAGTCAAAATACATCAAATTGTCTACAAGAACCCCATAAAAGCCCCATTGTGCAGAAGATAGATTTAAGGTGGGCAGACTCCCTTACAATTCAACGGTTCTACGTAGCGCTTAGAAGATCCTATCATTTCAAGTCCTCAACGATCACTAATTCAGGAATAAAGAATAAGGAGATGATATTACAAGCCAAAGCAAGAGATAAGTCTTGCATAAGTATAGTTTGAGGCCAAAGCATTTTTAAGGGGAATGCAATGTTATGAACACAACATATATAGAGATAGATATAATTAATAATAATTA
The DNA here is from genome assembly GCA_009831015.1 of Picea engelmannii. Taxonomy (NCBI): domain Eukaryota; kingdom Viridiplantae; phylum Streptophyta; class Pinopsida; order Pinales; family Pinaceae; genus Picea; species Picea engelmannii. The sequence continues at coordinate 1,803 of ML857846.1, forward strand.
AACACATCATAAATCAAAAGTCATCTTATTTAAAGGACGTTTCTATTCATGAAAGGGAACCCCTTGTGAAGATATATAAATGGGCCCTCATTCTCATTGTAATCATCTCATATTTTCGTATACATTTATATATATGATTTATTGTCCCTTTAGATATCTTTATATTTCAAGTATTTTGGATATTTACATAGTGAACCAGGTTGGTTCACCACACTACCGAATTTGAGTTTGTGTACCCTTATGACCTTAGTTCACCATATTCAAGATATCTCAAACCATACTCCAATGTGAACCTCGAGTATTTGAGCATATGTTTTGATGCTACCCAATGCTTTTGCCTCAACTCCACAAAAAATTGGCTCCAGGTATTCACTTGCAAAACATAAATTTGATCTAGTGTTGACCAAATACATCAAGGAACCTATCATTTACATATACCTATGTAGGGTCCATCAACTCCAAATATGAAGTTGTCACCTTCTTTAGATTAGTGATCATGGATGTGGCCACAAGTTTGTATTCCTTTATCTAAAACCTCTTCAGGATCTCAATTGCATACTTAACCTACCCAAGGAAAATCTCCCTTGGTTTTTTCCAAACCTCCAAACATAAGAAGTAATGCATCATGTTGAGGTCCTTCATCTCAAACTCGGTTACCATATATGCATTGCACCCTCTAATGAGCTTCTATGTACTTGTAAGAAATAAGTCACACTTTGCAAATATCCATTTATCCTACATTACCATGCTCTCGGTACCTGCTTTAGTCCATATGAGGCCTTCTTAATCTTAGAAACACAAGACTCCTTCCCATTTACTTCAAATCCCTAAGGCTTCTCTATGCATACTTATTCCTCAATTATTTCGTTAGGGAAAGTTGTTTTCACATCCATTTGATCTATCCTCCATCCCATAAATGAAACTAAAGACAAATGCTCTAATGAAAGTGTACTAGGTGACTAGAGAAAATGTCTTCTCGTAGTCCACTCCCTCTCTCAAGGAGAACCCTCTCGCCTTAAACCCTACCTTGAACTTCTCGACGTTGCCATTTGCAACATGCTTGATTTTGTAGATCCATGTAAAACTTATTTTTGACTTCCCCACTAGTCTTGGCACTATTTCATGCACATCATTCTTCATGATGGAAGTGTACTCCTCCACCGTGGCATCTCACCAAACTAGTTGGTATCCTACCTCCTAAAAGCTGGAAGGATTTGAATCTATAATGTTGCTCATTAATGACTTGCAGTTTGGAAAATTATTCAAAGGTCTTCTCTCTCTAAAAGTGCCCCTAGAAGCTTCAACATACTCATAAGAATCACTAAATGTCTAATTGAACCACTAAGGTCTCCTGACAGAACTAGCAGGGGATAATGTCTCCTCCTCCTCACTCAAAGGTTATTATCCTATATTGGAACCCAATATTCATGAGATTGTGGAGAGGGAATTGGGTAGGAGTAGTTCAAGACCAATCTCGGAACAATACCTACCATAGAAACAAGTAAGATACTCTCTTCTCAAGTCGGGCATTCCCAAGCTTGAGTGTGATGTAAGCATTGTTGCCAAATCAAGTACAATATGGATCCATGAGGAATGAAAGCATAATTGATTTCCATGGCCATGAAAACTATACAGAGTGGATCCATGTGATATTTAGAAGTAGAAATCATGGCCATGAGAAAATACACAGTGGATCCATGAAAAAATGTAGACCATAGCCACGAATGGATACAGAGTGGAGCTATGTCTCAAAACCAAATAGAGGATATCTTGAACTAATGGAGTGAACAAAATAATCCTCTACAAGTAACAATGTCGAAGAGGGTGGTACAATCAATACAAGTTGGGTAGGAGCAAAAAAGAGGGGATGTTCATACTTCACTCAAAGTCTTCAAAACAATCCACCATGGTATGAGTCTACACTATGTGAATAAATGTGTTGGATTTGAACACAATGAGACATCGTTTGATTACCGTTCATTGATGTATATTGTTAACAAAGACGAGACAACCCAATGATAATGATAATGGGCAACAAGGTACCTAGTACAATCTAACAAGCTTGAATGAAGGAGCTGATGTCGAACACCTGATAGAATCTATCGAGCAGGGGACATATATGTATCCCCACTTTCAATAGCAAGGGAACCTGACACTGATGACTGCAATCCCCAAGGTACTAAAATAACTCTAGATCCCTGCCCCATAGCAAGATGTCTTGAATTCGATAGGAAGAGATCCGTTGGAATGAAGGCATTAAGGAATCCTTCATCATTCAACACGAGGGGTAGCAGAAGGCCAAATATTTGGAAGTACTCAGACAAAAAGATTGAAAGGACCACACCAAGGTATGACTCTAACATGCACCAAATGGAATAACACACGACAAAGACTCTTTGAATAGTATTCAATAATGGAGACTACTGACAAAGACAAGGAATCCACCAATGGGGTCAAATGGAAACCAAGGTACCGCATGAATCCATATTTGTAATAATGGTTGTTGACGTTGAACACAAGGGAAACTACTCAGTTAGTGACCAATGATGGTTTTTCATATATTGAGTACAATGTCACCTATCAATGATGTAAATAGGCCCACGGTGCAACTCTAGGTCATACTCTCAGATCAATGTGTTGTAATCAATAAGAGAAAACTTGTTAGCAAGAATTCATTGGGGACCTTCTATACTAGCACGAGTGGGATACTAAGATACTTGTGAAGTTGAAAAATACTTGACTGATACGGGAAGGCCGACTTGAAGAGTGAAACGTTTTCGTAGAATGGATGACACAGGATTACTTCCCTTGAATAGAAACACGACACAAAAAGCCACTTAGGCGACATGGATTATAAACTAGGATATGTTTGTGACCCAAGAGGCATCAACAAACGCTCCTTATGACCAGAAGAATAACCAACTAGAGGAGATTATGCTAAAAATGAGAAGGAAAAAAAAGGCCTCCTAAAGCCATAATAAACCCAATAATGAGTTAAATGACACATCATATTGTGTTATGTTCAAGGGCAACATAAGTAGATGCCATATACAAAATTAGACTCATTCCAATCCTTCTTCTTTTGTTTTTTGGTTTTTTTGTCTTTTTCATATATAAATCCCGAAAATTAATAAAAGAATGCTATAGTACAATGGAGGAAACAACCATCGTGGGTCAACAAACTAGTTCCAAGCACAAGGAACACACTTATGCTCAATGCAAGGAAATGTGTGCAAGATATGGATGCTCAAGTGAATTTTCCTCTAGGGATAGAGGGTGTCAAGTTGCAAAGGCTAGTACTGTAGAGTTGGTAACTTTTCAAGAATGCATATACAATTGGCTATATAACAACAAGTTGAAGTCGGCATTAGGCTCGAAAAGTGCAAGCGGTCGATATGCAATGCAAATACAACTCAACACAACAAATTTTTTGGAAGCCCCGCAAGTAATTGGCCAACAATAGAGGAGAAGAAAATATGAAGCTTCGACACAAAGTCATGGCAGGACTAGACAGGGCTTCCGAGCCTATGGAAAAAATGTAGCATGGGTGCCAAAATAGCTAGTGAGGAGCTAACTAGGGCACCCATGAAGAGGTAAGCTCTACCATCCATAAATGACAACTTTATAGCAAATTGAAGGTATTATGTCGCAGCTAATGGGGTTGACCATAAGGAAAGTATGTGAGCGATAAGGATAAATGCATAATGTAGACGGAATGAAACCTACCCTATATGCCGATAAAGAGCACAATACTTGCCAAAGAAGTCGAAAAAACACCACCAAATATAAAAATATTTGTGGAAAACGATATCTCTTAAGGATAACTACATAAGAAAACATCTTTGGGTACTTACATTAATCTAAATGGTGTAAAAATGTTAAATGGGGGTAAAAGAACTATACAAAAAGTGGAAACAATGGGTTAAAATAGGTGAAAAAATCATTTTTACCATATCATTTTACTTTTTAACATTTGGAGAGCATTGAGAGCCCTTTTTACCTTTCAACCTTTCGAGGACCAGTATGAAGTGCACAGAGTTCAGAATTCGGCACCACTTGGACTAGGTAACAAATTACTTCCTCCTCTTCATTTCCACCCCGGAGTTTTTAAATTTTGGTCATTTTTTGAGTGTGTGAACATTTTTAAATATCGCGTGGAGATGTACCTGACTTATTCAACATAAGTCATGTACATACACTAATGTCATAACTGAAATTCATGTATATCCGCGCAAAACCCAAAATTAAAGAATTTAACTCAAAAAATATATGATGTTTGCAGGATGGTGATAGAATGGAGGGAAAGAGGACATGAAGAAGTTGATAATGAGGTCATGGATGACTCGAAAGCTCAAGAAGCCATCCACTAATGTGGATTTTACAAATTCTTTCATTGCAATGGGATTAGAGCACAACGAAGATTGCTTGAAACTGTTATTAATTACTGAGAACTTGAAGTAGATTCCTTTATGATCATAGGGAAATCACTAAGAATTGAGACAAAGGATATATATTTTCTTACCAGGCTACCTTGTTGAGAAGATGTGGTGAAATTGAAGGGAAAAGTATCCATTGGTTTAGCAAGAAATGAATACATTGTTCTATATTGCTCAGTCGAGACAGAGAAGGTCGGGAGTCAACTCCCAATAAGGAAGATTGAGAATCTTGGTCTAAAAATAATTGTGTTGGTGATTTCTCGACTTGCAAGATCTTCCTCATTACATCAATTTTCAAGAACGATGATCTATTATGCACAAGAATTCTTGAGGCCTATATTATATGATTGGATTACCACACTTATGACATACACATAGGCCCAATTAACAATATGCAAGCAAGGTAAATGAAGGATTTTGGCTATGGAAGCCTCTTGTGTTGCTTTTTCTTTGACAGAGTACCCATGATGAGTCCAAGAGTGGACATTTGTCCGCATTATGAGAGAGATGGAGTGATGGATAGGTGGACCAAGATGCTCCCAAGGAAGGGAGGGGGACAACTAGGCGATCGTTGGGATGATGCATTTTTTGCTTGGTGGTCATGCCAAGTCATTATAATCAAGGATTATCCCTATGCATGGATAGATTATCGCAATGACCCAGATATGCTTATTCCTTCTGGTAGTGCCTATGGATATATCGGTATAAGATTTTTTATTTTTCAATTATTTATTTTTTATATTTTTATGCTCAAAGAAGCAAATGTTTTTGTCTTGATCAAGATAATAATATGATTGTTTGATCGTACAGATGTGGGATCGAGGCAACCTGAGGGATTTCCTCTGCATGGTCAATGTGGTCGTGATGTCCAACCATGTGGAGATGTGGACCAAGTATTGGACAATGTCTAGAGGAATCTGGAGAGATTGGTGCACCCGGTGCCAATGATACAGGTTGAAAATTTGTCAGAGCAAATGCAGTGACATGTAGTTGGAGTACGATGGGCTTGGTTGCAGCTCTTTCAGTGTCTAGCCAATGACGTTGTTTGTTATGAGAGACATGTTGAGGTAAGGGAAGGGCCCTTAGGAAAATGATTAAGAGATCGTGTATAGTTTTTATTATCAGTCCCAATAGAGGACAATCGAGGCTAAAAATCCTTTTTTGGAACATGATCCACTTTTTGTGTGTGTGTATATATATATATATATATATATATATATATATATATATATATATATATATATATATATATATATGTATGATATTTTTTTCTTCGTGATAATCTGCATATGATTTGATTATATACAAATATAATTTTGTGCTTATGTTTCAACATGAATGATATAAATGCCAATCTAACATGTAGCTAGCAAATGCAACACATAAAGAATTATAAATTCTTGGAACATGAACATAAGTAATATGATCGAAACAATGCTCCAACAAGCGTACCTGAAGGAAACAACGATGTATCATAGGGTTGCGAACACAATATTCGACGTTCAATTGGGATACTACCAACTAAGAATCTAAACAAACTTCTAAAGACTGAATGCAATGTGCAATGGTGTCATGAAGCAGTTTGATAACAATGCTATATTCAACCACATTATCTATGGAGGGATCAAGACAAGCACCTCCCGAAGCAACCAATTGACTCGTGGTTGAATTAATCATCCAAGTGATGGAAGCTAGGTTATGTGTATGATGGCTAGCTCCATCGGTGAACCCTACGAACGTAGAAGAGTCCCATGGCATCTTCCAACCAAGCAAAAGCACCATAAACACCACTAACACAAAAAAAATATCTATACTATCACTAAATACAACAATGTATAAAATTTAAAAGAAGAATGACAAGGCATGAAGACTTAAGCGTAATACTTCTTAAGATAGAGCCCATTTCTAGGCTTTGGAAGCACATTCCCTTCAAAATATTCTAGCTCGTAGGCTCCTTTCCATAGGGCATGTCTCACAATGAATGGGCCATGCCACAATGGATTGAACTTACCTACCCCCAAGGCGGATTTTTCCCAATCATAGACCAATAGAAGGTCCCCTTTAGATAAGACTTTGGGGTGCACGGATTTTTCATACTTAATCTTAACCCATCTCTTATGTGCCTCGTTTGTAGTGGTAGCATCACAACATTGCTCGTCGAGATGCTTCGAATGGACAAGGCACACTTCTAACTCATAAGAGTTAGGCACGATATCTATAGTGATATTAAGTGAAGGGATTTCACATTCAATCGCTAACACTACCTTGTATCCACGAATGGGCTGGAATGGGGAGAAACCAGTAGAAATCTTAACAATAGTTCAGTATGCCCACAAAGTTGCGTAGAGCATGATGTCCCAGTTGGTTTTACTTGTATTAACTATACGTTGGAGAATGGTTTTGAGAGACTTATTAACAACCTCAACTTGGCTATTCACCTGCGAGTAATACAAAAATGAGTGCTCCTGCCTAAAACCTAATTTTAATGCTAGCGTTGACATCATCTTGTTATGAAAGTGACTGTCATGGTCAATGACAGTCTCTTTCGGAACACCCAACTAAGCAATGACCTGATTAAATATGAAAAATGTTGTAGTCTAACCATCGCTTGAAACAGTAGGCATGGCCTCTGCCCACTTTGTGAAGTAATTGATGGCCACAATAATGTAACAATGCCCCTAGCTGCAGGCAGGTGGCATGTCATAAAATCAATGCCCCACTTAGTGAAAGGGCTGACGGTGATGACTGGAAAAAGAAGAGTGGGATGTGCATGCATTTTCTGAGTGAAAACTTGACATCGATGACATTTTTTGATCGCTTCTATACAATCTTTGAAAATTTTGGGCCAAAAATATATGGCACGCAAGATTTTTTGGATTGTTGCTAACCTAGAGAGATGACCTCCACATGCTCCATTGTGAAAGTCATTCAAAACAAAATCCGTGTCTTCGTGAGTGACACAATGACGTAAAATCAAGTCCACACCACGGCGATATAAGGTATCCCCGAGGATGAGATAATTTTCCGCCTGGTGGTGAATGCATCGTCGATCTTCTCTTGAATAATGCGGGGGAAACTTCAGGATCTAGATATATACAGGAATGTCTCCATACCAAGGATCGATAGAAGATATTAGAAAGATGGATTCTTCTGCGAGTGATTCTTCAAACGGTTCTTCTTTATCTTCCCTCATAAACTTTGACATCAATTCCACAAAGACAAGTGACTTTTTGGACTTTGTCGAAGCAAAGTGTATGTCAAATTCTTGTAAAATCACAATCCATTTGTTGTATTTTCCACCAATTATATGATGAGTTAAACATACTGGAAAGGATTAATGTGTGAAATAACAATAGTTTTATGGAAAAATATATAATGTCGAAGTCTTTGGAAAGCATGGACAACTGCCAGAGCTAGTTTCTCAACCTGTGAGTACCACAACTCAACGTCAACCAAACAACGACTCGGGTAATAAATGATGTGCTCGACAAGCGCATCATATTCTTGTACTAAAACCATACCCACGTTCAACTCGGACATTGCTAGGTATAACGAGAAGTCACGACTAAAGTTGGGCAGACTAAGGAGGGGAGAAGACATTAAGGCCTTTTTTAACGCATCGAAAGATCTTTGCACATAATTATCCCATTCAAATCGGACCCCTTGCTTCAAAAAACGCATGAAACCTTTAGTGGTCTCAACATAGTTAGTGATAAAACAACGGAGGAAATTCGCTTTTCCTTGTAGACTCTGAAGTTGACGTATGGTATGCAAGGGAGGCAACTGGACTATTGCCTCAACCTTCAAAGGGTCCACAATGATCCCTTTGTTTGACATGATAAAAGCAAGGAGACACCAATAAGTGACACAAAAATTGCATTTGTGTGGATTAAGTCGAATGTGATAATAACAACATGTCTGAAACACACGACGGAGGTGATCCAGATGATCAGCTCTATGATGAAAATGAGTAGGTAGATCATCTAAATATGCCTCAATAATATGTTTTATGCCGTGAAAGGTAAATTCATGGTCTGCTGGAAAGTGGCACCAGCATTTTTAAGACCAAAAGGAATCTTCCGATATGCAAACATTCCCTAAGGATATATAAATCTGGTTTTATGTTGGTCCTTAGGTTTAATTTGGATTTGATTATAGCCGAATAATCTGTCCATAAAGGAGAAGATCGCTACCCACACATTCATCAAAAAAATGATTGATAAATGGTATTGGGAAGTTGTCTTTGGAGAAAGTTTTGTTCAAATTCATAAATTCCATGCACACACATATGGTTCCTTACTTCTTATCAATCGGAACATGGTTTGAACCACATTCCGTAAGAGGAACCATATAGATGAAACCTGCTTTGAGGATCTTCTCTATCTCTGCCTTTATTGTCGTTGCCTTCCTAGGATTGATCGGTCTCAACTTTTGTTGAACATGCTTAACATTAGAGTAAGTCTTTATTTCATGTTCAACAATTCGAGGGTCTATTCCTAGCATTTCTTCATCTGACCAAGCAAAAACATCACGAAACTCCTTAAGCAAAGCAATGCAATCTCAGATTTTTTCAGGCGAACAATCGACACTAATGAGCATGTTTTCCACAATGTTGGGATCATTTGATATGTGATAGGTATCATTTTCAAAATATTTTCCATGTTCCCTTCAGCATAAACACCATGTTTTACTAAAGGGTTCATGGTCCTATCAACATTGTCGTTCATGTGGACTCAAAACTCTCCTCTTTAAATGCGATCTATCTTTGGAAGGAAATAAGATCGATGATGTAGATCATCCCAGGACCTCTCTGGACCCGTCATTGCCTCTAAAATAGCCTCATCTGAGGGAAATATTGTTTTGAGACAATTCAAAGAATGAGAAGAGTTAATTGCCCAAATGGGTATTGGAATATCGTCAACTTCCTCTGTCTAAAGAGGAGTTGGATCTAGGTCTGCAATGGCCCTTTGAATGGCATGGTAAGGAATCTTGGTTGTAGACAAAGGCTTCACCATTCTTGCATGCTTAATCTCTTCTACCGAGTTAGACAGGGATGATAGAATCTGAGGGTCCTCAAAGTATGTCATCCAAAAATGGTACACTTGAGATATAGGAGTCGATAAGCTCAAGCTAGCAGGAGTGGAGCGAATGTACGAGATTGGCACAAGGATAGTAAACATTCCCATCAATGAAGACTACATTTCAATGCCAATACTTCCAGTCACCACCTGGGAACCATCTATCAACGGGATAGTAGATCTCGCCCATGTAGTTGGATCTGAGAGACTGAAATACAACTGGTCAATAGTCACAATTTTTCCTTCGTGAGGAAAACAAATAACCCGGAAAATCGAGGATATGACAACGGTCATGGAAGAAGTCCAACTGCAACCTAGCAAGAGGTTGTAATTGGGTGAAGCGTCGACCACTTCCACGTATGGTTTTTCCTCCCAACTGTATGGGGAAGGAGGAAAGTATCTAATCCAGGAGGATCGAGGAATGCTCGCAGAGGTACAGGAGGATTCGAAATGTCCATAGATGTCCATAATGGTTTGATAATGGTCAAAATTCAACCATCCCAAATTCTCTCAAAAATGACATCAATGCATAGAACTCGTCGTTAGATTTCCAATGGTGTAAACGATAAGTCAAACAAAGTTCGTATGAAAAAGTTATGAGCGGTCAAAGTTCAAGTCAAATCAGGAAAAAGTCAAGGGTGACACATGTCACCACTGTAAGGGTGACAAGTGGCACATGATCGTACAGGCAAGGTAGGTGACGTGGCATGACCGATTGGCAGGTGACTGGGAAGATCATACAAACCAAGTGATCCAATCATAGGTTGATAAGTGGCAGAGATAAGCCAATGAGAGGCTACCATGTGGCATCCTCCCATTGGCCTTTATGGTCATGGTTATGTAAAATTTTATGGGAGTCGACGGGGGTCTGATGCAGGAGCATCTTGCTTCGAAATTATTGTACAATTGCCTAGACTAGGAAATCTTGTGTCTTCAAGGGAGTTGGTTCCCAAAGTCTTGATTTATTTGTAATTTCCTATGTTTTGATGAGTAAGGAGTAAGATACATAGGATAAGGAGTTGGTGATGATTTAAATTGTAATTGTTCTCGAATGTATGAGAACATGAGTGAGTGAGAGTTGTTTGTTGAGAGACTTTAAAGTGAGTAGATCTTTTGAATATTTGTAGAATCCTAAGATTATGTTTAGTGAGAGATCTTAGTGATCTTTAGAGAGATTTGGGGATCTAAGAGGATCCTTAGGAGATTGATTGAGTTACTTGTGGATCTGAACAATTTACAGTTCAATATCCTTTTGTATATTTATTATAGTCTTGTGGGAATTAGAGAACAGAGTGGGACCAGGTTGGTCGAGTTAGCCACATACATAAGGGAATTGGCCAAGAAATGTTAGATCATGCTAGAGGTAATAGTAGATTGAGGTTTCAAATTATGTATGTATAGTTCTTGTATTAATGAAAACATAGATTTCGCCATCACAGAATATCACTTTATTCTATTGCTGCATCCACCTATGGGAAACGCTCCATTATCAACCCATTGATAACTGAATATGCTAAAGGGGGGAAATGTATCATTTTCACTCAAACAAAGTGAGATGCAGATAGTCTGTCAGTGGCACTGGGTCGGGTCCTTTCATGTGAACCTTTGCATGGTGATATTTCACAGAATCAGCGAGAGAAGACTCTTGTTGGCTTTCGCGAGGGACGTTTTAACGTGTTGATTTCTACTGATGTAGCTACCCATGGTCTTGATATTCCTAATGTTGATTTGGTTATTCATTATGAACTCCCGACAACTTCAAATATTTTTGCGCATGGAGGCAAATCAAATGCATACACTGCTATAAACAGTTCGTTGGAAATTAAGATTTATTTGTGTTTTTAAATCAGTTCGGATTACTGTTATGATTAGTTAAAGACGGTTGAAGTTAGTTCATTTTCAGTTAGGTATCCTATGACGCGAATTCAACCTCCTTGAGAGAGGGAATTTATATAAAGGTTCATCCATTGTAATAAAGAAAGGGGCTGAGGGGAAACCTCTTTTGAAGAGAGCTCCTTTTGAAAGCAGAGTTATTTTGAAAACCTGAAATGGAGTAATAGAGAAGAGACATGTTCACTTGATATTGTGAGATTCATCACAGTCGATTCTTTCAGTATGTTCTTTGTTTT